>JAGFPH010002425.1:89332-123401 GCA_018207615.1 Philaenus spumarius | reverse complement strand
CCCGGGTTCAACTCCCGGTCTTGGTCTATGTTTTTTCACTTGTAATTAAATAAATGTCCTTTTGTGAATTATTTTTAAATATATTATAACTGTTCATTATGTGACTTTAAGTGAATGACAGTGGTGTAAGTCATTAAAAATTTAATAAAAATAACCTACAAGCCACTTTTGATAAAAATGAATACATATTAAAAATAAGGACTATATTCAAATACAAATCCATTACTTACAGTTAAATATATGCAATCGTGATTTTTTACAGATAATTTTACAAAACCTTCGATTATTCAAAACAAAGTTCATATGACTTACACCACTGTCATTCTAACCAGCTCATATATTTATCGCAAAGACTTTATAATGAAATTAGTTTACCTTGAATGCTTTTCACAAAAACTATATTAGTTAAATTTATGCGAAACTTCAAAAGAAACTGACTTTAAACAAGTAACAATTTAAATAATTCGGCTAGTTGTAAGTTAGGCTAAAGGCTATTAATTAATCCTTTAATAGGCTTTATAATAAAAGAGGATTTTATTTTAAATAATTTTATCAAATTTTCAATTGTCTATCTCAAAGCTGAAAGAGCACTACAAATATCTCACTGGTTCAACTTATAGGCTAGGCCTATTCCAACAATACAATAACTATAAGCTTTTAAGTTATAACAAAATCAGGTTTATTTAAACAATATATTGAATCTTCTTTTACATTTAAATCATATATACAATCTTATTATTACATATCAAACATTGCAATTATTTTATAATTACTAATTATGAGTAGCCCAGTTTCAAAACTCGTTATCTCCAATTTTTTTTTTATTTTGAGTTAAGGCCACCATTTTGTTCTTGGGGCTCATACACAACTAATTCCACATGTTTAAAGCTGCAAAACTCGTTACAAACGTATTAAAATGGCCATCAAACTCTGGATACTGCTGCATAACTCGTCATGTGTACCTCACGCACTGCTGCAAAAGCCGTTATAGTTGCTAAACAAATACTGCAACAGAACTCGTTATGTCCCTGTGGAGTAAAATGTATTGCTGTTATTACTGCTGCAAACTACGTTATGTTCAATGGGTTCAGTTTTCATAGCTTCTAGTACAAATACGTATTTTATATTAGTTTCCATTATAATTTGACCACTATTTGTATACTTAGGGGAATTTCAAGTTGTCACGGTATTCCTGCATTCTAGAAGGATTGAGACGCCTGTAATCAGGTGCAAAAGTTATTGTGGTTAAACGTAAACATTGAAGGTTGTTTTGTAGGCTATGAGTATTTATTGTTTCATTTCGTTGTTTATTTATTATTAAAATAATGAATATTGTACCAGTAGGGGTTGGGAAAGGAAGAAAGAAGAAGAGAAATGTCAGTAATTGGTCAAGGACAAAGGCTAAAAGAATGAGGAACGTGTAAAGTTTTACCATCTGTATGAGCCTAGGCCTAGGATTTTGGATTGCTCACCACTTTTATAAAGAGTGAGCTATGTTTAAAGCTAAATGAACAGAATATTAGTCTCAGATGAATATTAAATTGAATTAAGTTTAACCATTTTTATATGATAATTACCTTTTCTTGGAAGCTGTCGTACAATCCTTTGGTTTTTCGTCAATCTTATATCATGACGGCCGTTTCAACTATTTATCAGTCATTTTCAAATGTTGCGGTTCGCGCACTCGGAACGTTGTTAAAACATTAAATAAAATCAGTTTAGGCTACCACATACAAAATATGCATTTTTATATAATACAGTAACTTACTTTGTCTGTTTATAAAGGCGGTAGAAGAAGAATGTCAGTTATGTAAATCTAACCTCTCCCATCAGATAATAAATTCTAAATGTAATAATAATGTAGGTTTAAATTAACTAAAAACTGCCTTCGGCAACGGATTATTAATTAGAGTAAAAACTCTAGCCTTGATGATCCCTAAAGTCGGAAAATCCAGCCTCGATGATCACTAGATTGTCAGAATGCTACTATACGTTGCATCGTCTGTGTAGCGGGAAGGAAAAATTGATGTTATAATTAAGTGATCCAGGGGCTATAACACGACGCAATAGTAATCCACTATTTTTTATTACAGATACAGTTCTCCTGGACTTCCAAAAAACCAACATGCAAGCACCCCTCGAAGACACTGAAATGTTCTGAAGTAACAATGCAAGACGTAAGGCGCTTTCATCAGAAGTTTTACTCTACACCAGAGAGGATTGCTCAACATAATTTCATTTTGCGCCATGTGACAGTTGAAACACCAAAACGTAGAAGGGGGAATACAACACGTACTAGAGATACTTCCGATGAAGATGTTAGTGATGAACCCCTCACTTCAAAAAAGAAGGTAACAACTAAATATTTTATTCCATGTCTCAAAGGAGAAAAAACCGAGAATGTGCCAGTCTGTAAAACTTTTTTTATACAGACTTTGGAAATTTCACGGGACAGAGTACAAAACGTATGCAGGAAATTTTTGGAAACAGGAAATGCACCACTTGAAGCTCGAGGTGGTGATCGAAGGAAGGAGTTGTTTACTGGTAGAAAACAGTCTGTTAAAGCGTTTATTGAGTCTGTACCAGTTTTGGAAAGTCACTACTGTCGTGGTAAAAACATTCACCGTCAGTACGTATCAAGTGATCTGACTATAAAAACACTTTGGGACAGATATCAGGCTACTTGTGATCCAGATTTAACCGTTAAATATGATTATTTTAGAACCATATTTGACACTGAGTATAACATTGGCTTTGGTGCGCCTGCAACAGACTGTTGCTCAACATGCTTACGCCTTAAAGAAGAAATAAAATTTTGTAGGGATATGGAGAAAAGATTATCTCTCAAAACTGAGCTCCGTGTTCACAATTTGAAAGCTGATGCTTTTTACAATATAGTCCGACATGAAAATCCAAATGAGATCACCCTGAGCTTCGATTGCCAGAAAAATCAGGTAATACCGAAAATCCCTGATCAGTCTGTGTATTACCGTAGACAGATGTACATCTATAACTTCACAGTTTGTCAAGGGTCAACTCCCCACTCACAAAAGAGACTGTATATTCGTATGTGTGGCTAGAACATGAATTTCGCAAAGGCTCCAACGAAATTTCATCGGCTATTTATCACAGATTAAAATCATTAGATCTAACTGGCATTCGCACCATACAGCTAATAGCCGATGGCTGTGGTGGCCAAAATAAAAATTCGATGCTTATGGCAATGGTTTCAAAGTTTTTGTTAGAGGATGCACCACCAACTCTTAAAATAATAAAAGTTATTTTCCCAATAGTGGTGCATTCTTTTATTCCTCCCGATAGGGTATTTGGAATAATTGAGCGGGATATTAAGAAGCATGACACACTTCTATCTGATGAAGAATATATTTCAATATTCGACAAACATGCAACTGTTGTGCGTTTAGGGGAAGAATGCAAAGTATATGACTGGAAAAAAGAAGTATTTAATGTTGTGAAAAAACCTGCTAACTGGCATTTTAAACTGCAACCCTGCAAGAGGATTGTAGTAAGTAGAGTAAAGGATAACTTAAACAGGGCTCTTATAAGGGGGGAGGTGAACTATAGTACAAACGTTGGTGAGGGGAAAACCATCCTAAAACGGGGGAAGAAATTCAAAGACCTAATCCCTGCAGAAGTTGAAAAAGGAGTTTTAATGAAAGAGGAAAAGGTTAAGGATATTTTATCTCTCATGGAGGTCCATTTTTCAGCAAATTGGAAAGATAAACCAGAGCTAAGCTTTTTAAAGAATGTAATTTCACAGCAAAAAGTATTAAAGCAACTAGGTCAAGTAATTGAAGAAGATGCCGACTCTGACTCAGGCGATATCATTGAAGACGCAGAAGTTCTTCCAATTTAGGCTGTTTAATCAGTTATAATGATTTATATTACCTATTTCAATTTAATAATTTAATGTGTTTTATTGGTTTGATTTATCTATCAGTTTTATGATGCAACAGTTTTGTGTGTTTTGTTATGTTTATTCGAGTAATACATTTTTTGTTTATTTCTAAATTGTGTTTTTTTTTTTAATCCCAAACAATTAGAAGGCCTTAACAAATTCTAACATAAACTAATATAGTGAAATTCATAGTGAAATAATAAGTTTCGTACAACTTAAAAATTACTGAAACAAAACTCGTCATCTTCCATAATGGTGCAAAACCCGTTATAATGCTAATACTGCTGCAAAACCTGTTATGTGCAATTGTTTTTTTTTTAATTACTGACAAATTTCAAATCAATGATTTATGACCTCTTCCATCAATAAAAGTAGTTTTTTTTACATTTAATAAAAATATCCCCAAACTGCTATTTTCTTGGATAATCTAACCCCGGTTTTTTGCCGTTTGTGGAAAAAAAACTTTGTTGGAGTTAACGAGTTTTTCAACTGGACAACTCAATTATTAGATCTCTTAATCTCGGGTCAAAAGGTTTGTGGCTAATTAAGTATGCAATCTGTAGCAAAATGAATCATATAATTACTGTAATAAATATTTAAAATTGCTAACTATTAAAATATAAATTTCAAATAAATGTTCAATTTCTAGTTATGGTTCTTAATTTCTTATAATTTAACAATTTGGTAAGTCTATATTGAACACTGAAGTTTTTGGTAATTGTTCTTTAAATGTACTTTAATAAATATGGCCGATACTACCTTCCCAGGAGCTCAATTGAAACATTAATACTTCCTTAGTTTATTTAGAATAGATATTATTTCAGTTCTTGAAATTCGTGATAGAAATTATTTGTGCTTTCTTCTTAAATGGATTTAATGATTTATACTGTCTTTATTTTAATGTACGGTTGAATTATTTTTAGAGCCTCTTAACAAAAACGTCTGTATCATACAATGGTCAACTAAAAAGTAAGAAAAAAGGCTTGGTTCTACTTCAAAATGGACCCGCGACCATGTGCACTTCCTTCCTGAGTAGCTTTGCTCTACGTTTTCCACTATTAGTCTTATTTAAGCCAATGTTCTTTTAACAAAATCAATAAAGTAGACTTTTATAAGTTTTGCTACTTGTGTAATCGTTAATTAACAATATTTATAATTATTTAAGTCTTTTATGCCTTTAAAATGTCCAAAATATTCATTTTTTATAAAAATATAACAGTACGCTTACGGGTGATGACGTACGCATTGTAAACAGCTGTTCTTAATTCCGATTCAACTTTAAACGATTGTTCTTGCAGTCCAAAGTAGGTTACATCACTGTTTCCACTTTCTATTTGCTTTGTTTACACATTTATAATATTTCAACACTGTTTTAACACTTGTTTTTCAAATAAATTACAATGTTTCTTAATCTTAATTGTACTAAATCTAGTAATATATACGCGTAATTATACACGCTAATAGATTTGAATAATGAAATATGATTGCATACTTTTCAATATTTTGTAACTACATTTTAGCCTAGGCTTGTCGATTTATTTTTATAAAAGAAAAAAGGTAAGTTAATTTCTATTTAGCCTTATTTATTGACATTAGGCCTATATAGTTATTTACTGTGTTTAATTATTACAAATTCTGAAGTTAAATTACTTTCATTAGGTAGGCTAGTTCTTGCTTTAAGTACAATTTTGAGGTTATATTTTCCCAACTGGGTTAAAATGTTATAGCTTGTATATTTTACTAGGCTTTTTTAGGTAATTGACAGTGCAAAATTTACTATTTAAAATATTCAATATACTTGAAAAATATTTGACAAACCAAGTTATTTGTAGTGTAACTATTGTAAGCTAATAAATGCACTTGTTACCTGGGTTTTGAAGATCGTTAAAGCTTAAACATAATTAATCAACTTTAGTTGAAGTGACGGGAGTTTACTTTAGTTGGGTAACATTTGAAATCTTTTAAGTAAAACACTCGCGAAATTTATAAGTTACAATTTAAGAGTCGCAACCATGTTGCTCTTTGCCGGCGTCTCAAGAAAGAAGAAGGATCAGTCGAGTCGCAACAATCGCTGGAAGCCGGTTTGTATTGAGTCAGCTGTTCGCTTCAAGCGACGGACAGATCGCGACACCGCCGTCTGTCAGGTGTAGGCATGAGGCGTAATATACTGGAACAGGTATATGGACTAGGTATTTTTCAGCACTAATCCGTACCTAGTACGGTATCAGAAATACTAGGAATACTGAAATACTAGGATAGGACACTGTTTCTCTCAGGCGATGGATGGGGTCTGTCTGTGCCCTGTGGATGAGTAAATGAGTACTGCGCATGCGTCAAATGTGCAATGCTTTGGTTGCTACGTAATAACGATACTTCGTACTTCATACCTCCCCACCCCTTCTGCCTAGTATTCTGAGAAATACTAGGTGCCTTTGAGCCTCCTATTCTGAAAAATACTAGGCACGCCATCCAGATCCAGCCATTGTCTTGGACTAGTCTGTAGCTCTTGTGTTGCTAAACTTAAAAGTGTAAAGTTCTGCATAGTTTAATTTGCAAGTTTATTGTTCAATTTACAGTTTTACACCTTACATAAGTAGTGTAATCATTTTAGTTGTAAATTAAGTTTGTTTTTGTGTCTTAAGTTATTGTGTAAATGTGTGTTTTTGCTAAATTCAAATTAAAGTTCTGAAAACAATAACATTCATAATAATTAAGATAATAGTGATCTTGAAGTCAATAATTTTGTGTTTAAGTGTAAAGTGTGAAAAATGGCTCCAAAAGGTAGCAGTGTTGCTTGGGACCATTTCGTAGATATAGGTGAATATAAAGCGGAGTGTAAAATATGCAAAATTAAAATGTCCTACAAAAGTTCTGTTTCAAATTTAATTAAACATTTAAAGAGGAAACACATACTAATAAATTTAGTTCGTAGGAATGAAACAGTAAATAGTTTTTCGTCTTGCCAAACTGCACCTATCTCTGAGACACTCGCAGGACCATCTTCAGCATATGAGCCTTCTGCAACAAATTCTACATATGTAGTAGACCTAACCTCATCATTACATCCTTCAGGTCCAAAAACAAAAACAATCACCTCATATATTTATAAAAAGAACATTGGAAAGTGTAAGAGTGATATTGACAGACATATAATGGATTTATTTATAACAGATTTCCAATCATTCCGCATTGTAGAGGATAAAGCATTTAGAAATTTAATACAGTTTGCTTTTCCTTCTTACACCATTCCTACACGCAAATATTTTGCAAATAATTTACTACCAAGTAGATATGAAAGCTTACGCTTAATAAAAATGGAAGAAGTAAAAGACAATGCCAAATCCATATGCTTAACCACTGACATTTGGACTTCCTGTACCATGACTAGTATATGGCAATCACTGAACATTACATAGACGTAGTTACGTTTGAATTAAAATCTGTTCTGTTGGATTGCGTCCTTTTAGAAGGTTCGCATACTTCAGAAAATTTGGCTTCAGAATTAAAAGGAGTTATTGATAAGTGGAAAATTACATGTAAAATTGTATTAGCCATTTCAGATAACAGAGCTAACATTAAAAAAGCTATTGAGAAGGATTTGGGATGGAAGCACTTTGGATGCTATGCACATACTCTCAATTTGGCTGTGCAGTCATCACTGACATCATCTGAAGATATTGAAAACGTCTTGAAGAAAGTTAAGGACACTGTAGCATTTTTCAAAAGATCCAACCAAGCATGGGAAAAATTGAAAAATATCAAGAAAATGCAGGGAAAACTCCTAAAAGACCTAAACAAGAAGTCAGCACTAGAACACAACATATTTTATGCTAAACCGGTTTTTAAAAATAAAAGAAAAAATAAACAGTTCGCTATCTAACCTTAAAACAAATGTAGCGCTGTTAACAGATGATGACTGGGACTTGTGTGAGCATTTATGTTTAGTTTTGAAACCTTGCGAGGAGGTAACTAGAGAAGTCAGCTCTGAAAAATATGTTTCAGTTAGTGTTGTGATCCCAATTACAACAGGTCTCACAAAATCTATTGAACATTTAAAAAATAGTTCACTTTCACTCAAAATAGAAAAATTTAGGACAACTTTATTACAGGAGTTAAATAAACGTTTCGCAAACTTGGACATTTACAGTGGCTATGTTTCTGGATCCAAGATTTAAATTATATTTTGAAAACCCTACTGTCGCTGATAATACAAAAAAATATATTATAAATCTTGTGACCACTCTTATAAATAAAGAAGAGGGAAACCATACGGAAATTGTTGAAGAAGTTACTTCCGTCACATCATCAGCGTATAAGGTAACATCAGTGTGGCAACATTATACTGAGACTATGCAAAATATTGAACCCAAGGGAACGGCAACATCACGTGCAATCCTAGAAGTTCAAAGATATCTCGATGACAAGGTAATCACATTCAGTGACAATATTACTCCCTTAAATTGGTGGAAAGAACACCAAAATGTGTACCCATATTTGTGCAAATTAGCTGTGTGCAAATTAAATGCACTAGCAACTAGTGTACCATGTGAACGTATTTTTTCTGCGGCTGGACTCATCCTTAATGACAGAAGAACGCGATTGGGAACTAGAAAGTTACAACAACTAATGTTTTTGCAACAAAATTCTTAAAGTAGACTCTTTTTATATATGTTTGTGTAAATTATGAAATTTTACAACACGCCTCCCTGCTGATAAAAACATACAGTGATTGCTTAGGCTAAGTTATTTCAGCGTGTTTTTATCAGCAGGGCGGCATGTTGTAAAACTTTAACCTACTATTAATTATCATATAATTATTTTGTTTTTTATGTATATGTAAGGTACTTTGTATATATTTTAAGGTGCCTAGTGTTTATTATTAGCCTATAAGTATACTCTGTCACTTAGTCCTAAACTGTGTTTTTGAAGTATAATTAGAAATTTATCTTTTCAACAACCTATTTAAAAAAAATTATATTAAATAAGCTATATATGTATATTTATTTTTTCATTGTACTGAAACAAAACTACTTAACATTAAAACAATACTAAAATATTAATTATATTGTATAGGTTAGATTTTACAGTGCACTTGTGTGGGATTCAACATCATAGAGTAAGTACAAGTACTACGTAGCGTAAACCGTAAATACTAGGTGGTATCTGTGGAACAGGTATTTGGAATAGGTATTTCTACATACTTGGAACAGATACGCCTAGTATCGAAAACACCTAGTACAACCCATGACTAGTCAGGTGTGTTAGCGTGGAATTAGTCAGTCGTGCCAACTGAATGTCACATTGTCTGTGACGGTTTGAATTTGATGGCGCGAGAGCGCTTACAAACGCAACAACTGAAACAAAAGAACAAAAACTAAATAATTGATAAATAACAACAATGCACACAAATAACTGTAGTGAATGAAGTAATAAGTTATTTATCAATTTTGTCCAGGTTCTTGGCCACTGGTTCTTCATTTAAGACACTAGGATATTCATTCACAATCTCTGACGTATCAGTTGGCAGAATAGTTAAGGAAGTATGCGAAGCAATTTGGGATAAATTACAAGCTTTACACATGCCTTTCCCCAAAGAAGATGAAGTGAAGAATATAGTACAAGAGTTCTGGGATACATGGAAATTCCCGAATTGTGTGGGCTGCATAGATGGAAAACATCTGAGAATAAAAAATCCACGTCATTCTGGTAGTATGTACAGAAATTATAAGCAGTTTTTTTCAATCGTCTTGCAAGCTGTAGCTGGTCCGGACTATAGATGTTGAAATTGGGGCGTACGGCAAAGAGAGCGACGGTGGTATTTTTACGCATTCCTGCCTTTCCAAGAAAACAGTAAATTAGACCAAACAGTAAATATCCTCAAAATTAATTTAGACCAAACATTAAATAACAAATTCAAGGAAAATGAAGAGATCCTCAAAATTAATTTAGACCAAACGTTAGAATCCAAATTCAAACAAAACGAACAACAATTAAAAAACAAATTTAAAGAAAATGAACAAAAACTAGAACTACAAATTAAGCAAAATCAAATTGACACACAAACATTTTTAGGCCATAGTTTTCAAGAAATACAAACCGAACTAGAGGAAGTAAAGGATTGCCTAGCTAATAAAATAAACAAAGTAGAAACACAATTTACTTACAAATTGGCAGAAATAGAGCAGACCATCGAAAATAATAATAAATGAATTGATAATTTAGAAATTAGACTAGACATAACAATAAACAGCCAAATTCTAAATGAGTCATTGACACAACAGGAATGCACTCTAAATGATAAATTAAGAGAAAGCAAAAGTACAATAATAAACGAAATGAAAGTTATGATAGCCGACTTACCCAGAAGTGACACCGAACACCCAATGCATACTCTAATTAACGTGATTTGTAATGGAAATAGTCACAACAGCAGTAATCCCATGACACCCACTCTTCCACATTTCAACGGGAGACAGAACAACCCCAATGATTATTTATATAGGATAACTAGGTATTACGAGCGACTAACTAACCGTAAAATAAACCAGACCGGCGACAATAAAGACTGTCTTTTCGATATGATCGAAAATAGCCTCGAAGGTGCAGCAGCAAAGTGGTGGCAGCTAATAAAAGATGACATTGAAGACTTCCAACAGTTCAGCACGGAATTTTTAGCGAAATTTTGGAATAGGGACGTGCAGAAGCTCGAATTCGAACAGTACAGGCCAGGAGGAAAACAGTCCAGAAGCGAATACTTCATTGACCGAGTCTTTACTATGAAGTCGATGATACCCCAACCAAAGGATGAGGACATCATAGCAGCGCTAGTGGAGCATCTCGACCAGCGTATACGGGACGCTCAACGAGTCCAGAATATCATGAATATCAAAGAGTTTGCTGATCTTCTAGAGAGAGAAGATACCGAAGAGACGAATGCAGAAATACAAAGGAGGAGCCACTTCAATCCGAGAGGAGCTGCTAACCAAAATCATAGATCAAACCAACAATATGCACCTACTGGAAACCAAAACCATGTCAGAAATACGCCATACAAGCAGGCTGAAAACAACAATGGTAGATATAAACCACAAAGAGACCATCTGTACGACAACCCATCCAGATTTTCACAACCCCAGCGACCAAACTTCCACCATAACGGTCAGCACAACAATTCGAGATATGGACCACCACAGCGACAGCAGCCGTATAGACAGTTTGAACGACAATCTGGACCAATCCAAAGTAATTTCAGATCTGTACCCCAACACAACACTAGACCCAATTACCAGAACCATACAAGCAATGCGTATCAAGAAAGAAGACAAAACGCCTACCCAACTGTAGAACAACATAGGGTATGCCAATTACTTGCTGCGACTACTAAACCGACCCATCTCGAACCGACGACTAGAGACAAACCAGCTGTAGAGAATAACACTGACCAACCAGCGTTAAACTCCAAAGCACTGGCGTAATAAAAGAAACGAAATCATTTAATGGCTGTACAAGTTGAGACGGGCTGGCTTCGCTCAGCTCGCTCAATTCAAAAATTATTAAAAATAATTTTCTATAATAAATTGTAAAATCGACTAAGTCTTTAAGACAGGCTTATTCAGTGTTAGACAAGCCTAGAAGTCAAGGTCCAAGACGACTCGTTCAAGGCCAAATGTAGAATGGTCCGGGCAAGTTTATTAGAACAATAGAAAAATTTAATATTAAATAATAGTTGATATTTTCATATCATTGTATAAAGGAAATTAAATGGATCAATTTATATAAGTAAAGTTTTTTGATAAAATGAAAGGTGTTAAAATTATGTGTAAAACAAAAGTAACACAAAAAACCAAAATTGGTAATTTTGAAATTTTGAAAAAAGTAAAAAGTGTAAAGTATAGATAATTAACGTCATTAAAAGTTAACAGAAACAGATTTTAATAAATATTGAATTTTGAAGAATAAATATCAAATTAAAAGTAAATTAATTAATAAAAGTTAAATTAAAATGAATTAATGTTAATGGCTATGAAATATGATAACAGCTAATTAAAAATAAATTATGTAAGGTTAATAGCTCACGGGCATTAACGTATTTTAGTAAAAATAGAAAGTATAGGCCTAAAAAGGCCTAAACTCAATTTACATTAACGACAATTGTTATAATATGATAACCGGTAATGTAAGGGCTCCAGAGAGATAGATATAGATAATAAAATAAATTCATTATAGTTAATGTACCCAAAATGAGATTTTTCGGAAAACCAAAAGTGTTAGAACTCAGGAACCAAAAGTGATAAAAACATGGGAAAAACAGTAAAACAATCGTCGGGTCCAGAAGGACAAATAACATTAATAAAAAGTGCCGGAAAACCGAAATCGCGGAAAAGCGCGATATGGGAAAGTGCGGAAAACGCGTGAATACCGAACCGAGAGCCGTACAGCTTCGATTCAAGTTTGCAGATAATCCAGAAGTTGTCCAGAACAACAAACTGAAGAGATATCCAAAATCCAGCTATGGGATCGGGAGTTATAGGAAATCAGTGAAAAGTAGTGCAATTTTGACAAACCAAAAATGACATGAATATTTCTTCGAAAGGACAGGATTTAGGTTGAGCCGACAACAGATAAGATGACTCCGCCCACTAGCCAGTGCTGGTAACAACTTTCACTACAAACTATACATTACATAATAATAAATCGTCGTAATTAAAATTTAATTAATTAGAAACTAATAGAACTAATTATCCTGAGATCAGGAAAAATAATTAAAAAATTCTCCTTCAAGTATCAACAAAGATATTCTCCTTTAAAGTAAGGGAAACGAAGGGAATTTATTTGAGCTAAATGGCAATAAGTTTTTCCCTCGAAAGGGAGAACGACAGAAATTGCGGTTTAGATCATCAGTCTCATCAGGAACTCCGAGAAAGTCACCACGCTACTCGTTTTTTCAATTTGGTCTTCATGCTTTAGCTTCATGAGTCAGAACGCTGAATATTTGTATGCAATAGACAGTATTCACGTTCTGTGAAGAATCAATGAATAGTTTGACGTAACCTAACACCATAGAGACGGTTACAGCCTTCAGGACTACAGCCAGACTTATCCAAGTAAGGGTTATTTATCCGAACCCTGGAGGAAACCAGACGATCAACAAGACTGTCAGGGCAGGGACCGAGCGACTGCCGACGAGCCTAGGACATCTCTGAAGTGCGCAGAATTCCACTCAGGGATATATCTCAAATGTCATCGGCGTAAGGGTTAGCAGTAACTCCAAGACCTACAGGAACTCCAAGGGGAACGCTTAATAAACTCGCATAAGGTACAGTCAGTGCAATCCTTTCAAGCATACATTTCATCGTTGGCCCATTTAGAAATTTTGTTCATTTTAATTTTATCAAAAACGTAAATAAGGTTATAAACATTAAATTCCTTTTATCTATCTCTCACAGTAGTCTTCGTCATAAACTGTATATAATATTGTTAAAGTTGGTATTAGCTCTGAAGTATAAAATAAGGAATATTTTTATTTTTGTAATTATAAAATTTTGTTTATATAAATGTTTCATTGAGTAATTATTCAGAATAGTGTAAATAAACTTGCTTGAGTCTTAATTAAAAATCCAGAAGCCAGTTGGCTCTGTTCAAAATATATAAATTCTTATTATTTATAAAATAGTAGTCCTGAACCAGCTGATAATCGCAGTCTATGTGTATATATATGAATATAGGTAAAAAATATTACTTGTTATAAAAAGGGTAAACAGTTCTCCAAATGGTACGACCCTGATAAGAGTCGAGGTTCTCCATATACAAAAATTAAAGTAGAGTCTTTTCAAATTGTAAGAAAAACTGTCCACAAGGTGGTGGGCAAATTTCTTGCGGCGACGATTGGGAAGGTGAGCTGAGCAGATAGTCGCGGATAGGCTTTCGGCGGCGCAGGCCTACAGCGGTTCGTCGCAAGTGGCTGTCCCAAAGTGGGGCACGAGCAAAGTCGTCGCAAAGTGAAGTCTACCCTGAACAACAAAATTCCACTTCACACAATACTCCAGTGCAAACAAATAAAATAAATTTCGGACACATGCCAAACAACTACCAAAACAACACACATCACAAGATATTGAACATGTATTGTGACAGAGAATTTTTGTTACAAGAAGACAACCCGGAAACTGAAAACCAAACAACTAATTTCAAATGCCCTGAAATTGAGATAAAACTCAATGGTATCTCAACAAAAGCTTTAATCGACACAGGAAGTTCGATAACCTGTATATCAGATACTTGGTTCCAAAACAACAAAGAAAACATAAAACATTTCGAACAATTGCCAGTCAACAATACCTACATCACGACAGCGCTAAACACAAAATCCAAGAAAATTTCTTTCATTATTTTATTAAAGGCTGAAATACAGCAAATTCAATTCGATAGGCAGTGCATAATTGTACCGCACTTAATAAAAGATTGCATCACAGGGATAGATACAATAAGGTTACTGAGAATGGATATAAACTTCGACGAAAACACATTGATAATGCAGAATCGTCACAATGTAATGTTAAAAATGAAGTTTGGAAGCGAATATAATGACTCGATAAGATGCAGAATTTTAAATTATGATAAGAACAATGAAGAATGGATAAATGATGACGCGCAAGAGACTGAAGATGTTAGAAATGAGATAGAAAATGCATGGCAGATAGAGTTAGACCCAGAATCGAGACAATTCACTGCATTCCAATTCAGAGAAAAAGTGTACCAATACGTCGTTATAGTAATGGTGGTTGAAGTTGGAGGTCTAAGATTTTTGAGTTCTCCTTCCTTTGCTTTTTCTGTTTGTGGAACTGTAGGTCTTAAATTATATTTTTGTATTTCTTGTTCTTTAGGATCCATAATATATTTGCTTAGTATATATTTAAAATTATTATTATTATTATTATTTTGTGTCTAATTAGGCTATTGTTTAGGCTATAAGCTATTTTGGGTACTTAAATCTAAATTATCATTCCTTAACCTATTACATATATATTTAAATCTGGATAATCTCTTATTCTAACTTAGGCCTATAATTATTTATTACTACAATATATTTTTAAGTAACAAGTTGATCTTCAAACGGGATTTCAATAGTCTATTCAAGCCCAAACGTTGGTCGCCATTTTATAACTGAACTTTAGTTATAAATAGATAATTGTAATGATAAATATATCTAAGATATTTACTAATGAAATTAAAACACATAGGCTTGATTGATTACAATAAATAGAAATTTGATTTATTTAAATAAGCATTAGATATACATTGGTTTTACAAAGATTTTAATTTAGATATTTCCATGAAGTTAAAAACTTTTAAAATTGTATATTCATTAATATTTTGCCATCGGCTGAAGCTCAGTTTAATTATAAATGTTCTTGACTATTTGAAAAGTTCAATAATATCTCTGTGGATTGATTATAAAGTCTATAAATTTAAATTAATCTCGGGTAGGTAACATGCCTGAACTTGAATTGACTATTGTTTATATCGTATACTGGGTAAACTGAAAGAAGTTAGAATTATCAAAGAAATATAGCATCATTAACACTACAACCGAAAGATCGGTCTCACAGTCACCATGGTAATATTTCTTTTGGTGGTGTGGCAACACTGAGAAGGTTAGCAGCCGGAAGGTCAGTGTACCCTCCCCCCTCTCCCTCTCCAACACACCCAATCTGTTTTTGTGATGTTTTGTTTGCTTAGTGAATGGTGACTCCATTGTGAAGAAACACTAGGCAGTAACACAGACCGCGTCTTTCGGATAACGTCACGGCTAATGTGCTTTCGAGACCGGGTCTTTCGGTTTGTGGATATTAGTTTTCTCGTTGTATATATAATATTACTATTTTTATTTTGTATAGTTTATAGTAGTTGTGTGTTTTTTTATAATCGTATTGTTAAAGTAGTAGTGTTTTATTGTTGTATATATTTTTTGAGAGTGGATAAGCCATCTACGTCTCAAAGCATGGGCTCGAATGAAAAGAGACATTCAGTGTCAAGGAGACCAGTACGTGTAGGCGTAACAGAACCAAACTATCTTCAAAGAATAAGCAGAATGTTGAATGAGGAAATGTATGACAGTGAAAGTGATGCAAGTGAAGACGACGTGGTAGACGATTCCGATGAGGATCCCGACTATGTGTTACCTGAACCCATAAGGAATGAACCTGATGTAACTA
Organism: Philaenus spumarius; assembly: GCA_018207615.1. Taxonomy (NCBI): domain Eukaryota; kingdom Metazoa; phylum Arthropoda; class Insecta; order Hemiptera; family Aphrophoridae; genus Philaenus; species Philaenus spumarius. The sequence goes on along the minus strand of JAGFPH010002425.1, from coordinate 107,267 downwards.
ATTATTCTAGCGACGAAAGTGATTCATCATCAGACATTGAAGCGGAGCCTAGTATTGGTAATATTCGTGGGGAGCCTGTAATTGCAGAAGTTCCTAGAGATCCATCCATTGCCGAATTACAAAGGGAGCCAGCCATTGACAGAATTCCTCAGCGTCGTCTGCCAAAGTATATATTTGGCCGATTACGAAAAAACGAATACGGACCTCCCTATTATTGGACAACCGAGGAGCCACGGAGAGATGTTCGAACACCTGCAAGAAACATTGTTAGAGGATTGCCAGGACTTACAGGAACTGCAAGGGCTCTTGGGAACAATCCTAGCAGAGAAAGTGTGTGGAAACTGTTGTTCGATAAAAACATTGTTCAATTGATAGTAGAGAACACAAACGTCAAATTGACATCGGTGAGAGAAAAATTAGGACCAAATACAGAAAAATCCAACTATCGAAATACCGATGTTGTAGAAATAAACGCCTATATTTTATTACTTTTGTACAGCAGCATCCTAAAATCATCCAATGAAAAGATAGAGTCTCTGTTTACCAAAGATGTAACTGGCCGTCCACTTTTCACTGGCACTATGTCAGCGAAAAGGTTTGAAATATTGACGTCTTGCTTAAGATTTGATGATGTCACTACTAGATTAGAGAGAAAATCAAGGGATAAAGCTGCTGCAATCACTGAAATTTTTCAATTATTCATTGAAAACTCCAAAAAGTCTTATTCGGTGTCTGCGTATCTGACAGTTGATGAGATGCTCGTCCCATTTAGAGGTAGATGTGGGTTTAAGGTTTATATGCCAAAGAAACCTAAAAAGTATGGCGTCAAAATCATGTGCTTATGTGATTCAAAATCTTCATATCTCTACAACGCATACATATACACTGGCGCAGGTTCAGATGGCCAAGGGCTAAGTGAAAAAGAGCAAGAACTGTTGAAACCGACTCAAACCCTAGTAAAACTGTGCAAACCCGTTCATCATAGAAACAAAAATATTACTGCAGATAATTATTTTTCTTCAATTGAAGCTGCCGATGTTCTTGGAAAGCTTGGTTTGACCTTTGTAGGAACAATGCGGAAGGACAAACTAGTAATTCCTAGACAGTTCCTACCAGACTCAAAACGACCTGTGGAATCTGCTGTCCATGCATTCAACGATAAAACTACTCTTGTCTCTTATGTTCCCAAAAAGAACAAAGCAGTAATCTTGATCTCGACTATGCACCATACTGCGGCTATGAACGAAGCTAAAAGAAAACCAGAAATTGTATGTTTCTACAATGAAACAAAATGTGGTGTGGACTTGATTGACATGAGTTGTGCAATTTACAGCTAAAACAGGAGAACAAGGAGATGGCCATTGAGTGTTTTTTATAGAATGGTAAACATCGGGAGTGTTAACTCTTACATAATTTACCTCAGCTACAAGAACTCACCGGTAATAACTAGATTCCAGTACATCAAGAACCTGGCTCGAGATTTAGTCGAGCCTTTATGGAGAAAACGACTTGCGATCGCAAATCTGCCTCGAGACATAAAAAGCACAATCAAGAGGGAACTAGGTGAAGAAGATCAAGAACGGGCTGCTGAGTTTCTCACTGAGAAAATGAACAAGAGGAAGACGTGCAGCAAATGTCCGTGGGAAAAGAAGAGGAAAACCCAATACGCATGTGTTAAGTGCTCTCAACCGATTTGCTTGGAGTGCAGTAGAAAAATGTGCCTGGACTGTGCAGCTGACTGTGTTCAATAAATGTGTTGTTCCTCAAAAATATGTATTACGTCTTTGGTTTCATGTAAGTAAATATTTTCTACCCTTTAAAATGATTTTTATTTTTACCTCATAAAAAACAAATAATTTGAAACTCATAATTAATTAAAACATAAACTTAAACTTAACTAAACTAAACTTATATAACACAAAACATGATACAATACTGAAAACCACCAACCCCGGTCTGACAGACCGTGTCTCTCCATAAGTGTCACAGATTTTATCTTTCGGTTGAAGTGTTAAGCTTGGAGTTGGTTTGTAATAAGTTTCAAAGTTCTTTTGATTCTTTTAAAGTATATTATATATTGAATGGCTGTAATTTATGTATTACTAGAACAGGTATACCACATCTGTTATAATTTGAGTCACTGAGTCTATCAATTGGATAATCTTCACACTTTAAAACATGAAAACTTATTAGCTGCAAATTCACATCTTGATTCTTCAGGCTCCTGTTTTAGAGTCCTTTTGAAAAGCTTCTCAAACTACCGCGTCGGTTTTTAGTTCGCGTGCAACCACTGCATGCACAGGGGCTAGTTGTTGCTTTCTGAAGTTCTCATTGGTTGTTCCACTTAGTGTACGGTGTTTTCCAAGCATTTTGAAAGGGATTAATTATATCGTTCATGGTGTAAATATTCACTTTCTGTCTATTTATTATTCAAATTTTTATAGTTACTTTGATGCTAACATATTATCTATAAGTTTAATTATTTAAATCGCGTCACCTTTTGAAAATCAACTTGGTTTGCGCGCCAGCCATATTTGACGATTTCCGTTATTACAGACAATGCTTATATTAATTATCCTAATTATTTCTAACACATTTGGCTTGAACTAATATTACTTTAAGGTCTAATTATTCCTAATAGATATAATTTTGTCGGTTTCCACTGTGTTCTAATAAGTTAAATATTTATTCACATTTATATTTTGATTCGCTAGTCGATTACATCATACGTAATTTATTATAAACAATCATGGCGTCGTATTGTTTTGGTCTAGAACCTTCGTCTGCAAATTGAATTGTACAATTCGTACGGATTTTATTAATTCATATGTCTAATGCACTTCAGTTAATAAATAAATGAATATAATTATTTCTTATGTGTGGTTTGTTGTGACTAGTGATCTGTGTTTAATATTTACATTGAAACTTGAAAGTTCTAAGCTGTGGTGTTGAATTTTAGGTTACAAGATTGTTTTCTTTACATAAATGGATACTTAGATTCTAATAATAATTTCACTCAATATTCTAACATATGGTTGATTGAATAGTTTCTAAACATGGCTTTTAATTGTTTACAGTTCATTTTATGATTTGATTAGGCTCTGATTTACATGCAATTTACTATAGGCCTACTGGGTTATTAGGCTAGGCTTTGTTTTGTTTATTTGTATCACTGACCTACATTTGATAAGTTGAATATTCAGTGATATGGTTTGGTGCCATTGTAAGTACAAACATAAATTATTTATTTTCTTCTTTATGGTATCAATTGTAGCACTTTCATCAATACTTTTGAAATGTCCTAATAATTTTTCATAGGCTTCGTCTTTTAAAGATTTATTTACGTAGCACTTTGATTTTACCTTCCACAAAGCAGGATGTTGTCGGTATATTTCTATAAATTCACTTAAAAAATCTACTGTTTTATCACTCATTTCTTATTAAATTTAAATCACACAAAAGTCTCACGCTAAAGTGTCAAAGTGTGCCGCTTTTTTAATGCAAAATTTTCAACTAACCTAGAAATATCAAGCAAATCTGGCACAAATCTTTCAACTCGCCTAAAGATTTCGTATGCAGATCCGATCTTAAGATATTTGCCCACACACACACAGATTTACGACTGTTCATCTAATCTACAGGTTTCAGCCTGTCCGAGAACTGTGTGTGTGTGTGGCGAAATTTATCTTCAGTTCATGGGCCTGCAGTCCGCGGACTGCAGGTAAAACTGTTAGTGAATGGCCACCTTAAGAGATTCTCTCTCTAAGGACCTAAGGGCATTTTATGAAGACGATTCTGTGAGCAGAATTTGCCCAGGAAAGAAAGACACCGTTAAGAAGGGAAAAACAGTGATGCAACGTCGAGTACTTCTGGATACACTTAAGAATTTGAACACGAAGTTTCAGGAAGAGTATAAATGCAAGATTTCTCTAACATCTTTTAGTAGATCCAGACCATTTTGGGTAACATTCCAAAAACAGAAAGATAGAGAAACTTGTGGATGCATAAAGCACGAAAACTTCGGATTTTTGATAGAATCACTAAGATCAATGAAAGTGATAAAACAGAAAAACATAACCGAAGTTGTGCGTTCAGTGACATGTTCGGAAAAGAAAAAAATCTTGCATGTTTGGTGACTGCAGAAAATGCAAAGACAAAGAAATTGAATTTTCTTTTGATACTGACTTTAAAGTCAAGTACTGGAAATGGATGAGTGTGAAGGTAATAAAAAATAAGAAGAAAATAGTGACAAAAACTACCAAAGTTAAAATGGTGAAAAATGTTTTTCAAATCATCCGAATTTTTAAGAAAGACCTAGTCGAATTCAAGATACACAAGTATTTTGCCCTCCACCAATCGTTCAAGCTGAAGAAACTGCTGAAAAATCTGAAACGTAATCAGCTAGTTTTCAGAATTGACTTTGCCGAAAATTACGTCGCCAAATATGCCAAAGAGGTCCAATCTGTACATTTTGGGGCCTCAAAACGCCAAATTTCAATGCACACTGGGGTACGGTACTCTAATTATGACGATCAGCCACAAACATCTTGCTTTTGTACAGTCAGCAATAATTCGGACCCGCAATCTCACGCTGTTTGGGCCCACCTTCAGCCAATTTTAGAGAGGTCCGCAAGACAGTTCCCTGATGTCGACAAGATTCATTTTTTTTCTGACTCTCCATCAAGCCAATACAGGAATCGAATGAACATTAATTTCTTCAAGTCCATTGTTCCTTCTATTTTCCCCAAATTGAAAACTATGTCCTGGAACTTCACGGAGGCAGGCCACGGTAAAGGAACAATGGTCGGCGTTGGTGGCACTCTGAAGAGGGAAGCAGACTGTGCAGTGTCACACGGAAAAGATATCACAGATGCAGCTGGATTTATAAGGGCGCTGTCAACTTCAGATATTTATCTGTTAGAAATAAGTTCAAAGGCCATCGAGAACGTTAAAAAAGAATTAAGTTGGGCAGTTATTCCTCCAATTAATGGCATACTGAAGTCACACCAAATAACATTTTCAGCGGGAAGGCCAATGTATGCCAATTTGTTGTCTTGTTTCGATTGCCCGTCCAATGGAATTTGCAAGCACTACAACTTATTTCAAGTTTTCCCTGATGTACCGTACCTGCCAAGGGAAAAAAAACATATTTTAACAGTAGACGAGGTTTACTCTTCAGACACTGATGACGCCGCTGAAGATGTGGTAAACCATCAAGATCTTCCGCCTTCCAATGACAACGAAAGAGAAAGTGAACATTTTGGTGATAATAATAACAACAAGAAAGCTATAATATTCATCTCCAAGACCCTTAAAAACTGTGAAATAAGATATACAACAACCGAGAAGGAATTATTAGCAGTTGTATACTGCATACAGAAAGTCAGACACTATATTGTAAACGCAAAATTAACAATAATAACCGACCATAAGGCCCTAACCTTTTTGAAAACATGCCGACTACTAAACGCTAGGCTAACTAGATGGATACTAGCACTTCAGGACTATCCATTTGAAATTATCCATTGCAAAGGCACTGATAATACATTGGCCGATCTACTAAGTAAAGTCAAAATTGATGAAAATTCTAAATTACAAACCGACCCACCTTCAGAGTTAATAGTAGCAAACATAGAGAGACAGTTCAGTTCAACACTTAGAGATAACCTTAAAATCTTACCACAACTTCAGCAAGACGATCCAACCATCAGACAAAAATACCTAACAACCCTAAATTTTACTATGGAAAATAAGACCAACGAACAAAACAAATTTAGAATACTCAATAATATACTTTATCAAAAACATAATCAAAATTGGTTGATAGTAATACCTAATATATTTGTTGACAACTTAGTAACAGAATGTCATCAATATTATCTTCATTGTGGTGCTAAGAAATGCCTAATAACACTACAAGAAGACTTCATATTTAAAAATATGTCGAGACGCATAAGAAAAATTATAGGGACTTGTGACGTTTGTCAAAAATGTAAACATAATAATCACCCATTGTATGGAAAAGCCAGTGGAGTCAAATGTGACTTAATAGCTCTTGATTTAATTGGACATCTACCAAAAAGCCGAGGAGGTGTCCAATACATATTTATTGTACTTGACACATTTACTAAGTATGTTAAGTTATATAATATCAAACGTGCAACCGCACAAGCTGTAAGGGTCAAAGTCACCAAATGGGACAATTTATGTCTTACGTAAAATTTCCAGAAATTAAAAAGCCAATCTTTTATAATTTGTGTTGTTTTATTTCAAATACCCTTTCCTTCCTATTATAGACTAAGTTTTAAGGCCTAACAATTCTAAATATTACGAAAATTAGGGTTATGTACGTTTATTTACCATTCCGGTCACAGTCTCCAACAGTAGCGTCGTCTGTTTCGGGTTTGAATTAAATACGCCAAACTATTAAATATTCGAGAAACACAGATAAAATAACTCAGCTGATACTACTTGAAACAACTGTAGACAGGTAAGTAGCAATAGCAGATGAAAAAAGTTGTTTTTTTCACTAAAAGCCGTCGTCTACAAATTCACCTGGATGGGAGAGAAGAAGAGGAAACGAAGCATAGCAAAAAAGTGCCTAGACGAGAATGTGTCTGATCGGGCGAGTGATAGCATCGTTGTTCAGTTGTGGTTTAGTTTTCTGAAGAAAATTAGTTATTTATTGTATTTCACAGCAAAACAAGATAAGAAGCTATTAGTATTTTAATTCATTTCTATTCAGGTCACATTGATAACTGGCAGTTAAGCATTTAAAACCATGTAATAAAGTACTTTGCTGAAGTAAACATTGTAGGCAAACTCTTCTGTCTAATGGCGAATACGATCGAGGCAAGTTATATTACTAAATACTGCCAAAATTATTTCCGGTCACACTCCGTCCGGTATCGTGACCGGGACGGAATTTTGTGACCGGAAAAAAATTATGTGACCGGGGACGGAAAAAATGTGACCGGAACCGAAATAAAATTGTGGAAAGCTAGTTTGGAACATATTTTACTTGAAATTAAAAGGAAACGAGCATATACCTTTTAGTTTTGTTTTATATAAACAAGCCCAGACTTACTAAACTAATATAAACAAACTTTTAAGGTATTTAAAGTTGATTTTCTTGAACGTGGCAGCGGTCCTTGGAAATCTTATCAAACAATGAATTATGTTGTTTGTGCAACTATTGTTTCTATTTTATTTTTTATTTAACCACGATGTGTCACCATGAATAACTCACTGTAGTTAAAAATGTTAAGGTTTACATTCTTAAAACCATAGAAGAAATAATTCAGAGTTTTTGGGCTAGAGGTATCAAGAAATAACTATCTCAAATGGTACTAGGTGTGCGCTTAAAAGAATTTGCGTAAGAGGATGAACGCATACTCAAAACATTATTCCAGCGTTAACATATATAGCTCATTGGTATTCATCTGTTTGGGTATAGCAATTGGCAAAACTGTGTGACAGTTAGTATAAAAACTATGTTTTCATGATTTTGTTATTTCCACAAATGACGGGGCTTTTATTTATCTTTCTCGTGTTTTTTCGTTTACTTTAATCAGAATAAAATCAATTAGGCCTAATACTTTATTTAAAATTTAAACTTTTAAAATATGGAAAACCCAAAGTCATGTCACGACATGCGCTGCAATGTAATTAGACAATATTGAAAACTCACACAATGTAATATTGTGCAGTTATTTTGAAACACGATTACGAAGGATATGAATTAAACCTGATCAAGGGATTCACTTCGTTTATCCTATTAAAATGTAACTGTATTTCAAAATAACTATGCCAACTTGTCATAAATACAACCAAGATTGTACTTAGTTGTTTTACAATAAAAATTACATTTTAATATCATTCGAAGAGATAGTTTTATCTTGATACCTCTAGTCCGGATGTCTGTAGTTCAGGCCCAGTATTGCAGCTATTTGTTTTGTTTTTTTTTTTTCAGAAAATACAGCTTCTGTATGGCTTGTGCGAAAGAGTTATCTGTGAAAGAAAAATATGAAAAACAGAAGCAAGCAGCTAGAGAGAGACAGAGGAAGAGATGGGCGAAGCTTACAGATGAAGAGTTGGAGAAAAAAAGGGAATACGATCGATTAAGATATATGAAAGAAAAAGAAACTAAGAAGAAGAAATTGATTAAAGAAATGACAGAGCATAAGCAGAGGAAAACTAGGAAGCTTTGGCGGGATCAGTACAAGAAAAAAAAAGAAAAGAAGACGGCACTTGCTAATGTAATGGGCGACACACCACCAGGCTCTCCAAATGTTGATGACCAGGCACCAGTTGAAGTACGGCGCGAATCAAGCCAGAAAAAACGAGGTAGAAAGGCTGTCAGGCGAGATCGAAGCAAAGCAAATAGATTAGTACATAAACAAAAGAATTATATAGAGGAACTTGAGAGAAAAGTAAGAAAATATAAAAAAAGACTGGAAAGGCAAAAGAAAAAAATGAACTCTCCTGCATCACCATCTCCAAGGAAACAAGTTGCAAGCCTTGTTGGAACAAGTAAAGTTTCGCCGAAAATAAAGAAACAGCTGTTTTTAGGCTTAACTCTACAGAAACAGTTGGAAAAAAAAGTGGAAAAGGTGGCAGGCCAAAAGAAGAAAGTACAGCAGTTTCGGAAAATAATTGGGAATGAAGTTCTGAAGAAATACCGAGTGCAAACCCACTTCAAAAAAATTGTACCTCACAAATCCAACAAAGTTTTACAGCAAGACCCATCAAAATACTCCCGTAAAAACAGAAAGGGTGTAAGTGTGGCCATTCACTAACAGTTTTATCTGCAGTCCACGGACTGTAGGCCTAACTGAAGATTTTAAACTGTCACAGGCCACACACTATTCAGTTCTAATGACAGACTTGATCTGCAGATAATGAACTGACAGATCAAAAACTGCAGGCAAACTGTACACTCACCATACATTAACAGTTTTGTCAACAATTAATTAATATCAGTTTGAAGTTTGGTTAATTCAGTTTGGTAATAGTATAGTATATTAATCATGCATCGAAATAAGAAAAAAGCTGCAGCTTTAGTTATTTTACTAAATTTACAAAAGAAAAGAAAGAAACGCTATTGGGTTAAAGATTGGCTAGGTAAACGGGACTTATCGCATATGTCTTTATTAAATGAGTTGCGAATTTCGAAAACCGACGATTTAAAAAATTATTTACGGATGGACGACAGAAGTTTTCAAATACTTCTCAAATTGGTTTCACCATACATTTCAAAAAATGATACAAAAATGAGACAATGTATCAGTGCAGAAGAAAGGTTAGTTGCTACATTGAGATATTTAGCAACTGGGAGAAATTTTGAAGATTTGAAATTTACAACATTCATTTCTCCTCAGGCTTTAGGTGTCTTAATACCAGAAACTTGCAAATATATTTACAAAGTCTTAAAAGACGAATACATAAAGGTAATAATAGTGATATAGTAGTTTAATATTTAGGTACTTGTGTATTATACGAACCCCACCTATTTTAACTTTTTCACTATAGGCCTACTATAGTGTAGAGAAAGTATTGTTTTCGTCGAAATTTTCGAATTAGAATTTTTAGTAGAATTAGGCCTAACTGTTTTGGTGCTCCCTGAACCCCCAAAAAATTTTAGTGGCATTATCTGTGTTGGTGCTCCCTGATTGCAAAAATATGTTTAGTGGAATTATTCCTTTTGGTGCTCCCTGAACCCAAAAAAGTGGTTTTTGGGTGATGTCTGGGTGTGTGTCTGTGAGGATGTGTACAGAGCTGGAAACCATACCAACGGTCCGATTTTGATGAAATTTGGTGTGTAGGTGCAGTTTTGGTATATATAGGCATTTTTTTAAATTTTTCAAAAACTGCTCTAACGATTTTGATCAAATTTGGCTTACTCGATTTTTGGGATTTTTTGGCCAAAAAAGGCGTTTTACATAAAAACTACTGGATGGATTTGAATGAAATTTGGCACACATATTTGGACCATGTGCGAAGCCACTGGTAGCTGCTAGTGTTTGATAATTTAAATGTGTTTATGAGAAACTATGTGTCAGTTTCTGGTACCGTTTATTCAAGTTAGTAACCTATTACTGCGTGTACAGTGTTGAGTCTGTAGTTACATATTATTCGGAGGCCACTATTTTTAGATGTTGGTAAGTTCGGTTAATGCAACAAATCATGCAACACTCATCATAATTCGTATAATATACAAGTTTCAATATTTATTATTGCAGTTTATGCAAATTAATACAAATACAGTTTGAAATATCTTCTGAGCCATAGAAATATATATCTAAATTTTTCTTTGGCTAATTCATATGGGGTTTTCCTTAGCGGAAAATGTAGGTCTATATTTAAAACTTTTGAAATAAAATTCAAATATTTTACTTTTCAAAATGTATTTTTAATATCACAAAATAATTGTACCATGATTGTTTACATTAAAATAATTTGTTTATTTGGCTAAAAGAAGAAATGTTTTAAAAATTAATTTATATTTAATTCTATCTAAAAGTGACAAAATCTGATAGAACAAAATCATTAACACACTCATTTGTAGGCATTGATGGTGTGTCGATATGGTAATGGATTGTTGTTTGAGATGAATTATTGTACTGTGTCATCAAATTGGAAGGATTCAATTGAATTGTAGATGAATCTGTTAATTTTTTGTTATACCATTGAATAGTACACTATTAATTAGTTGCTCGGCAATTAACATTTGCTCGCTATCCATTCTACGTAGTTTGAAAGCGACATTTTCCCCAATAACATCGAATTCATCTTTATGTTCTTCCAATATTTGACATGCTTTCTCAATTGCTGTTTTCTGATTCATCTTTTGTTTCTTGGATTCGCGTGTATGGGAATCTCGTGAATTACTCCTACTGGAGGTATTAGTGGAATACTGAGTAACAGGAGGTAAAATGCTGCAGTCACTGTCAGGGCTGTTCATTATATCAATCTCATGTTCAACCTGTAAATCAAAACACATATGTAAATAGTAGAATCAATCTAATCCAGTTAAAATTATATCGTGAATACTAATTTGTTAAATATCAAAGTAAATAAATACAAATTTAACTTTGTTACAGTTTCCCAAATCTGTAGATGAATGGAAAGAAATAGCAAGAAATTTTGATAGCAGATAAAACTTTCCAAACTGCGGTGGAGCTATTGACGGCAAACATATAAGAATTTTTAAGCCACGAGACAGCGGGTCTTATTATTTTAATTATAAAGGATATCACAGCATAGTTCTCATGGCTATTGTGAACTCTGAGTACGAGTTTATTTATGTAAATGTTGGTTGCAATGGAAGAGTTTCTGATGGTGGAGTTATAGAAGCAACGGGTTTTTACGATAAACTAATGAAACAAGCACTCAATAACCTTGTACCCAATGACATTACAAAGGAAAACTTGAACTTTGTTTTTTTAGCTGATGATGCATTTCAACTTCATGAAAATATTTTAAAGCCCTATCCTGAAAAGTTTGTTTTATATTTTGAAATATTAAATATATAAATTTGTTTAATCTTTTAAAATTTTCTTTGATAATTTATATTTCAATTAATTTGCCTTCACTGAAATACTTATATGTTCTTGTAATAACTTATCATAAAGAATAAATACTCACTTTCTTTAAATAATAACAATAAAAAATCTTTAATTATTCAATAATTATAATTAACAATTTATATTTGAAATATTGTCTGTAATCCCTTCACTGAGTGTTCATATAGTTTATATGGGATTATCAATTAAGAATTATTTGTAGGCTATTTGGATTTATAATTCTACAACAAAGTTCACTTAGACTCTCACATAAATACAAATTCTTTAAACAAATAAATTATATATAGCTTGTTCAGATATTATTAATGTTATAATTGTTAATTTGATCTCGGGCTAGGGGTTTCGGCCGGATCCATCCACATTTATTTAAATATTAAGGTTAATTGTAAATTATATACATATATCTTAGACTAATTATTATTTATTTAAATTTAATGAGAACATAGAGTAATGATGATGATTTTAGAAAGAAAGTTCGAAAGTCTTAATATTAATTGTTCGTTGCACAAAATTTTCACTATAGGCCTAAAGGTTTTTTATGTGAATTTGGTTTCTTTGGTTATAAAGTCAGATATGTTTGTATTAAAATGGTTTTATCTCACCAAAATTTGTTGTCTTGATTCTCATAAGGATGTATCATTGTTTTAAGGTCACTGCAAGATATAGCATAGATATTCGGCACAAAATATGTACGTCAATACTGTTCAATGGTTATTTCTGCACTAAAATTAAATTGTACCTTTTTTTAGACCATTGTTCTCCACGGGGTTCACATATATCTCGTCACCAAAATCTCTGTCCCAGCTGATTTAGCCTACATACGTTTAAAATGTATACAATATCTGATGCTTGAACATGGTTTATGATATGATACTTACATCATTATTATTTTTGTTGTTGTATATTTTATTTTATTCTATCTAATTATTCTTTAGTTTTAAATTATTTTTTAAGAAACAAACTCTTATTTTATGCCTGAATTATTAATTTGAATATAGCGGCTTGTAATGTCGTCAGCCAATCAGAAGTGTGCTGGAGGCGGGGCTATTTTTGTGTGTCGTTGAATTAGCGAAATTTCGTAGATCCGTCCTCTTTACATGCTTCGCGTTTAAATAAATGAATTTTTATTAAAATTATGAAATATACGTTTGAAAGATAATTTAGTTCTACAGCCCACAAGATGTATCAATAATTTATGATAATTTACTTTCATGTTTTATTCGTGTCGAATCGGTTGGGTTGTAGGCCTAATGTTGATTTTCTTATCCAGTGTCGTGTATGTCACTTGTTTATTTAGTTATTTTTTTAATAGTTTTGGTTTGTGTTTCGGGCCTTTTGTGATAGATGGTAAACATATTATAGTTAATATAGGCCAAATTTTCTTTTATCAATTTTCTTTTTTCACATGGGACTTTATAATATTCTTATATTTCTAATGCTAAATTGAGTTGGCGATATAACATTTTGACCCAGTTGAGTAAGAACAAACTAGTAAAAGATTAAAGGATCCTGGCAAACCAATTTAAAAGAATGTAAAACAATATTATTAGGATAGCCTAAATTTAACCTCAAAATTTCGATCTAGACAAAATTATTCAAAGGACAAATAAATTCACATCAGGAAACTAAATATATAATAAAATAACGATAAACACTCTTATTATTAATAAATAACACTTAACTTACCTTTTTTTTTTTATATACAAACCAAATTTAATTTACAAGCAGACGTGAGCCTAAAATAAAATTCGAAATGTTTCACATTTCAAATTTTATTAGCGTATAAGTTTATTCATGTAATATAGATTGTAATAGAATTAGATTTCAAAATTGTGTATAGTTTATTAATTAAGCAAGGTGTTGTAAATAATTAGAAAGGTGTTTAAAATCAAACAAGTGAGGTTATTGGCGAATGTGCTGAAAGATACAAGTTGTGCTAATCCAGACGGTACATCGATTACATCCGTAGATGAATGTTGAACAGCTGGTCCTACGATTATATGCGCGAGTGAATAAAAACATTTATATATCCTACGATAAAGCAGATAATTATTTATTTCGATAAACTAAGACTTGTAAAAACAATATCAGTGTGAATATCAAATAAAAACATAAACATTTTCAACAGAAAACAAAATAAATAAATTTTCATATATTTTGTGTAAAAACACCGGCCACCAAAGTAATTAAGCAACAGAAACAATTGTTAGAGATTCTCATGACGGCACTGTTTTTTCAGAACCGGTATATTTGAACAAAATGGCTTTTCAGTTGTTATATAAGGCTTGGGAGCATTCAGACGTGCTTTGAGGATCAAAAATATAATTTAGCGTAAAAGTAATTAAAAATCTCAAGAAAAGCAAACATCAATCAAATATAACTACAGCCAAGATCAGAAAAGGATCTTAAACATTTCAAATAAAACTAATAATTGGTAAAGTACCATTTTAAACAAGAACTGATATAAGGTAATATCCAGCCAATTTCATTTAACCATCCATAAGAACAGTGACTTTATTTGCAGTGAAAACAATTATTCAAAATTCAATATAATCAAAGTAATTTCATAAACATCTTTAGGACTTAGAACATTTTAACATTTGTAGCATTAACTAGTTTTAGATATAATTATCCTGTATAGATTTAAGATTTTGTTACTGATTGTACATTTAATAGGCCAGGATTCCTTTAACCCGAGATTTAAGAGTCATAAAAATAAATTTAATAATCTTATAAATAAGTGCTCTACATATTAATACAGATAATTTTGTAAAAGTATAATTTGAAACTTAGCCTACTTGTTAAAGAATAAAGAACTATTTGTAATACAAAAGCCTAATTTCATTGGTCTTTTAAAGTAAGTGTTGATCTTAATATTACAGAAGATCTTAATATTACAGAATATATTATTATTCAAATCATATAAATCTTATCTTCTAAAGCGAGAGATAATTGTTTGTCTGCTAAATGGATCTGGAATCTCCGTCTAAGGATTTTTCATTTTTTCATTTTATATGGGGCTTTTGGCCACGAGAAATCGATTGGAAATGGTCACCAGTCTGGGAAAATTCGTTTTCTACGTCTTTTTATTAAATTAAAAAGTGAAATTTGTCCATTTTAAACAATACAAAGCACAGCTGATGCAAATGTTTTCAATGCCATTACAATAATCATCTGCTTTCTTTTAAACTGTATATTTTATTAGAGGTAAGCCTAAATGTTGTATCTATTTATAGTTACCATGGCGATAGGCCTAACCTAAACGATGTTCACGGAAATTTGCAATAATAGTTATTGACGTGAGCGAACTAGGCCCTAGGCCTAAATCGATATTGAAATATTAAACTTTAATTTAGGCCTGACTTATTTCTGAGGCATAGCGTTGAGATTATGGTTAATCCTTTAAACTGTATTTTTATTACAGGTAATCCTAATGTTGTATATACCCTTTATTTAGTTGTTTAATGTTATAGGCCTAACCTCAAAACTCAATAATCCAATATTTATTATTGAAATCATAGCCCTGCTTATAATCGAGCTTTAGCTCGGTCTCCTGGTACTATTATTATAATAAAAGAGAGAATAATAGAATCTACTTTTATAAATTGGCTTCCACAACTAGTGGGGCATTATTAAAAAGAGAATATATCATGATTATATTATAAATTGACGGCCCAACGTGAGGCTTTTTACTGAATAAAGGAACATCTTATTATAAATTGGCGCAACCAACGTGCTGGCGTATTAAGTGTACAATCATATAGTTATTAAGAAATATAAGCAACTTTTAGGATCATTTAAAAATATATTAACATTAGTTAATATATTATAAAACAAATTAATATTTTCAAACAAATTTAAATTAACACTAGACCAAATATCTTAAATAAAATGGCAGCAGAACAAGCTAAATATGAATTAAGGGATCAGCCTAAAGAAACTGAAAGGAAAATAGAATCCGATAAACAAAAAAGAAATGCTAGGGTAAAAAGGAATGTAGATCAAGTAGAGGGAGAATTAGTGCAGATAGTTGAGGTAGAAGAGGTTAGGCCACAAGAAGAACACAATTTAGAGTTTCCAGAAGTTAGGGAAACTGTAGAAAAGGTAACAGATGAAAATAGGATGCTAAATATGTTGCATGAATTGATGTTTCAAATGAAAGAAAGTTCAGAAACCTTAAATAAAAACTTAAATAAAAAATTAGAACAAAACTCAGAAAACTTAAATAGAAAACTAGAACAAAATTCCTACCAACTAAACCAGCTAGAATTAAAATTAGAAAATAAACTAACTACAAATTCAGATACCCTAAATAAAAACTTAAATAAAAAATTAGCAGAAAATTCAGAAACCCTAAATAAAAACCTAAACCTATTGGAAAGTAAAATAGATTACAAATTATCTGAGAACTGTAGTCAAATTTATGAAATTAAAGAAGAATTGTTGGCAAAATTTGATGAAAAAATTGAGACTAAACTTATAGAATTTAAAAATCAAATCCTATTAAACCAAGATGAATTAGAAAAAGATATTAAGAAAACTTATCAGAAATTGGAGGACAAACTAACTAAACAGAATGACACAACTAAAGGGGAGATAAACAATTTAAAATTAAGCATAAATGAACAGGGAAAACAAATCAACAATTTAGATCAAACTTTCTACAATAAAATAGTAGAAATTGGAAAGAATTTGGACCAGGTTAATTTGAGGTTAAACGAAACCGAGGAAAATATTAAACAAAACAAAAATGTAAGTGGCAATCCACAAATATTATATGTAAGCTGTGAAAATAATAACAACGATACCAGTATACCTAAATTTGACGGAAAGTCCAACAACCCAATCGAATACTTAAAGCAAATAGAGAGGCATATTATTAAAATTGAAAATAGGAGAAGCATAGAAGGTAGAGAAGATTTAAATATTAGGGAAATCATTGATTTGTCGATGGAAAACAATGCAGCAAGGTGGTGGCAAATAGTACGGGAAGAGATTGACAATATAGAAAGTTTTAAAGAAAGAGTGATTGAGAAATATTGGAACGATGAAGTACAAAACGGTATTAGGAACAGAATAGAGGTAGAAAAATATAGGCCAGATGGGAAGTTAAGTAGAGCAGA
Organism: Philaenus spumarius; assembly: GCA_018207615.1. Taxonomy (NCBI): domain Eukaryota; kingdom Metazoa; phylum Arthropoda; class Insecta; order Hemiptera; family Aphrophoridae; genus Philaenus; species Philaenus spumarius. The sequence continues at coordinate 90,559 of JAGFPH010002425.1, read as the reverse complement.
ATACTTCATCGAGAAAGTAATAATTATGAGGAATCTTACACCTACACCTTCGGAAGACGAGATAGTTAAGAGACTTACGAGACACTTCGACGACAGAATTAGGGACGCTAGGCGAATACAAAACATAAACACGATTAGGGAAATGGAACGATTTCTAAATGAAGAAGATATTGAAGAGAGAAATGAACTGGTAAGGAAGTTTGAAGAGAATAGGAGAAAATTTAGGCAAACAGAAGTAGAAAATAAATTTAAAACGCCATTTAGGGAACAAAATAATCAATTTAACAGAAACAGAAATTTTACTGGATTTAACCATAACAACAATAGAAATAACTTGTATAGGCCACAACACAGAGAGAACAATTATGTAAATAGACCACAATTACAACAATATAGATACAGGGAATATCATAGGCAACCAAGGGAAAATAACCAACAGAGATTTCAAGATAGCCCACCCAGACCAAACATGGTACATATGAGAAAGTTTACTGATGTAAGAGAACCACAAACAAATAGGAATGTAAACATGATACAGGCACAAGAGAAGACACAGGAAGTTGTATGTGAAGCGACTCCTAATTTAAACTGTTAAGCACTGAAACATCCATTGGAATTATAAATAATATTAGGGAAAATAAATCAAAATTAAAAGATATTTCAGTGCAATCAAATAAAGGAATTTTGGAAGTTAATAAAGAAGAAAATTTAATAGAATCATTTAGGCCTAATTTTGAAAACAATATAATAATCACCACTGTGTTATGTGATAGAAAATTTTTGACTGAATGTGACCAGGAGGACAAGATAATTAGAAGAAGAGGGTATAACGAATTTAACCCAGAAATAAATATTAAAATAGGTGAAATAGATATAAAAGGTTTAATCGATTCAGGAAGTAATGCGACATGCATGCAAAAAGAATGGTTTATACAGAATAGAAACAGGTTAGGAAGATTTGAAGAGTTACCCTTAACAGGAATTAATATCATTACAGCAACAGGAAAGGTTAGCCGAAGGATTGAAAGTATAATAATGTTAAATGTTAGAATTGGAAAGATAATATATGAAATGCAGTGTTTAATAGTACCAGATTTATTAAGAGAAGTAATTATAGGCATGGACAGTATTGGTGAGTTAAAAATGAAGTTGGATTTCGACGAAAATAAAATAATAATTAATTATAATGATATGAATGAAGTAATAAGTATGGATAAGGAAAGAAAC
>JAGFPH010002425.1:65525-89232 GCA_018207615.1 Philaenus spumarius | reverse complement strand
ATTGTGGACCTAATAAATAAGTATAACACCATATTTTCCGACAGGCCAGGAAGATGCAAATTTTACAAACATAGAATAAAAGTGGAAAAACCAGAATGCTACAGGATACAGAGCTATCCAATCCCTATAAATCTACAAGATGCAGTAGAATGTGAAATACAAAGTATGTTAAACGATAACATAATAGAGGAATCAAATAGTAGGGGAGAGTGTTGTACCTCTGGACAAATTTTACTAAATAATTATTATCTTCATAACTATTTGATCAATATTATTCATTTTTGGACTAAAATAATAATCAACACTTTGTTTATTTACACATTTTTTATAAATGAGTAAACACTTAAATTTATATATTTTTTTGCATAAATAAACTTGACTGCAAAGTGTCCAAAGGTATAACACATAGGTGTACCTTTGGACACGCATTTTGTACCTTTGGACAAATACTAGTTTTTGGTTTTATAAATTTAGTTTCACACATACAAGTTATATGAGATATTTATTTCACAAAATTTGTATGTATTTCAATAAGAAACATTTATTATACAGAAAATCTTTGATAAAATTAAACATATTTAGAATATTTCTTAACCAAAAAGTAAAATAAAGTATTAAGAACTTAAAATATTATTAACAGCAAACAGTTTATTTAACATTGTAGGATGAAAAATCTATAGAAAATGACAGCTGAGACACTTGTCTTTCTGATCCTCCCACAGATGTAGGAAGAGGAAGTACCATTTCAACATCACGCACTGACATATCATAAATGTCTTCGTTTTCTCGCACAAATTTGTTTGTTTCACCTACTCTTTTTAAATACTTTACTTGATAGTCGAAATTGTTCTCAACAGTTACTTCAGCTACATAGTAAACTGTGCTCTTCTTCCCCACTAGTCTCACTAAAACAAAACTACCCTCTTTAACTGTTCCTTCCAAAAATGATCGTTCCTCTGCACTTTCTGCTTCTCTTGCATAAATATCTTCTTTTAATTTTTCCAAAGTTTCTTCTTCTTCTTCTGATAAGATTTCATCACCTTCATCATCTGAACTAGAGTAATATAACACTTTCCGTACTTTATTAGAAACTGGAATAGGCAGAGAAATAATCTTTTTATTCTTCTTCTTAGATTTTTCTCCTTCAATAGCTTGTTTTTCCGGAGTATCGGTCATGATCATGGATTTCCCTTTCTTTCTACCTCCCTTAACTTTACGTTCTGCAGCTTTTGGAAAAGGTCTTATAATCTGTGGGGAAATTGTTGCTGGAATTGTGTTTAAATTAGGTTGGAATCCGGTTGGGACACATACTAAAGGATCTCTTGAATCAGTTGGTTGTAGGTTATGTTGGGCATTAAGCCTTTCTGGATTAGGTCGGCCAGTAACATATGAAGACAAAAACTCTTCTTCGTTAAAGATATTTTCATTAACTGGATATATTCCTGTTACTTCAAACCCTTTTATAATATTTTTAGCACTAAATGTTTGCAAATATGCCTTGGCACACATTTGTCCTATTTCGTAGATGCTTAATGGTTTTCCGGGATTTGAGAGCATCCACTCGGAAACTGCAGTATTGTAGAATGTTTTATAAGGTCCAAATACTGTCCTGTCCAAGGGTTGCAGTTTGTGTGATGTATGAGGAGGAAATGTTAACATAATCACACCGGCCTCCTTAGCTTTACCAATTCCCTCTATAGATATGTGGCTATCATGATTGTCTAGAATTAAAAGTACTGGATTTTCTTTAGATGGTTTAACAAATTTAATAAAGTGGTCTAAATACTTTACAAATAACAGTTCATTTGACCAGCCAGATGGATTAGCTCCACCAATAGAGCCGGATGGAGCACCATTCAACATGTGTTGTTTAAAATTCACTCTTGGAAATATTAACATTGGAGGCACATGGTTGATACATGCTATCATAGTTACATTAACACCACGCTCACCAGAAGTCATGCTCCCTACTTGTTTAATACCTTTTGGTGCTATTATTTTAGGAGGAATATGAACGGTAGAGTTTCCAGTTTCATCCAGATTATAAATATTATTTGGAGTAAACTTGTGCCTGTTTAAAACATTTTTAAGGTTGTCAAAAAATTTCTTTATATTTTCTTTATTAAAACTTGTGGACCGTGCCAAACTAGTGGCTTCAGGTTTTCTAAGACTTAATTTAGACCATCTTTTTAAAAATCCCCTCAGCCTTTCTTTACCTGCTACCTTTTCCGATTTCCACTGTTCAGGACATTTTATGTTATTCACTTCTGCATACTGAAATGCAAGTGATCTGGCATCTTTTTTTGTTAAACCAAAGTGAAATCTGGCAGCCATATCAAAATAACTAGCTAATTCAGACTCTTGAACTTTTGAAAACACTTGTTGTGTGTCATTTTTCCCCAATTGCACATTAATATTTTCACAACCACTAGCTTGCTGTATTTTAACATAATTCCATAAGGTAGACTTCGTAAGTGAATACTCACTAGCTGCCTCCCTGACTGACTTGCCTTCTAGAACAGCTCTAATTGCCTTTTCTAAAATTTCTTTAGAAAATTTGATTTGCTTTACACCAGTCTTGCTCCTAGGCACTGTAACAGTTAAGAAAAACAACAACATATAATAAAATAAGCAGTAATATTTTTTCAAGCATTCCTATTCAGGCTTTGTTACAAAATATGAGTAATTAATTAATGGGAGGTAAATCAAAATTCAAATGAATAAACTAACTAAATTATATGTTGGAACTTTCTATTTATAATTAACAGATCACAAATTCTCTAAAAAATATATTACCAGTATAATACACAATATTAAAATGTATTTATTGTAAAAATATTGATATTATTATAAGCAAGTATTTATGTTCGTCAGAATTTCTTTTCTATTCTTAAAAATATACTCGTTTTTCACAATTCAAGCTTGATTATGATTTATATTGTACCTTTGGACAAGTCCAGAGGTACAACATGGACGTTGTCCAAAGGTACAACAAGGTACAACAAGGTACAGTTTTTAATACAAATTCCCACATCTAGCATGTAGGTTATATTTATTGGTTTTCCACATGGGTATTAAAAAAAGGATGATTCATACTATTTTATCACTATTTTTTCATTCTCATATAGTAAAAAATAAAGTTTGCAAAAATAATCAAAATTATGTCTTAATACTTACTTTTTATGAAGAAAAAAACGTTTCACTACACAACAGCACTAGTACTCATCACAAAGAGAATTCCCTCCAATAGGATTAGTATCAAGCTTGCATTTCTATGAGGGAATAAAGAAACATTAAATTTCCCTCCAATATTAAGTGATATTACAACTGTCCAGAGGTACAACTGTCCAAAGGTACAACACTCTCCCCTACATACGTCAACCCTATTATTATTGTGAAGAAGAAGACAGGAGATTTACGTTTACGCCTAGACATGCGTAGAATAAATTCACTCATCACCCCTGATTATGAATGTAACAGAAGTGTAAATGAGCTATTAGCAAAGGCTACAAATTCAAAATTATTAACCACCCTCGATTTAACTTCATCATATTGGCAAATAGAATTAGAACCTGACTCCAGACAATTTACAGCATTTCAGTTTAGAGGTAAAACTTACCAATATGTCGTTACACCGTTTGGATTATCCACGTCTCAAGCAGCACTTGTACGAGCTTTAGACCAAGTATTTAAAAACACTATTGAAATTTTTTCACTCGTCTATATAGATGACCTATGTCACCAAATTTCGATTTACACTTGCAACACTTAGAATTTATATTTAATAAACTAAGAGAAGCTAACATGACGATCAAACTATCTAAATCTATCTTCTGTAGAGATAGAGTCCCATTTCTTGGATATTATTTAACAACCACTGAAATAGAACCCGACCAGGAAAAAATTAAATGTTTTCAGAACTTCCCATCACCAACTTCAAGGAAGGAACTCAAACGATTTCTAGGTGGAATCAACTACTATAACAAATTTGTGGACAAATATTCAAAAACTATACAACCTTTATTAAAATTAACTTCCAAGAAAATTAAATTTAAATGGACTTCGAAGGAAGAAGAAACTTTCCAAAACATAAACAATTATTTCTACAAACAAATGTATTAAGTCACCCCATGCCAGATAAGCCATACTACTTACAAACTGACAGTTCAGATTTCGCAATAGGAGGACACTTGTACCAAATAGATGAGGAAAACAACAAAAGGGCGATATTGTTTATATCAAAAACCCTGAAGAAAAGTGAACTTCGATATACGACAACTGAGAAGGAGTTGTTAGCAGTAGTATATTGTGTACAAAAAGTTCGTCATTATATTCTAAATTCTAAACTAACCATCATTACAGATCATAAAGCTCTAACCTTTCTAAAAACCTGTAAATTATTAAACGCAAGATTAACAAGATGGATATTGGCATTACAAGACCATCAATTCGACATAATCCATTGTAAGGGGACAGACAATACATTAGCAGACTTACTAAACCGAGTCAGAAAAGACGAAAATAATAAACTCCAAGAAAATTCATCACCAGATTTAATAGTAGCAAATTTAAAATACCAACATAACCTAACACTTTTCGAAAACCTTAAAAACATATCTAAATTACAACAAGAGGACCCCAGTATTAAAATAAATTATTTCAAAACATCAAATTCAACTTCAGAGGAATTAAATAACTCAAAACAACGTTTTAGGATAGATAAGGACATCCTATATCAAAAACATAGTGATAAATGGCTAATCGTACTACCTAACCTGTTAGTAGATAACCTAATACTCGAATGCCACGAATATTATTTACACTGCGGAGCAAAAAAATGTCTACATACACTACAAGAAGACTTCATTTTTAAGAATATGTCCAGGAGGATAAGAAAAATTGTTTCTATGTGCGACACCTGCCAAAAATGCAAGTATAGCAATCATCCATTACATGGAGAATCTAAAGGAGTCGACTGTAAGGGAAAAGGAGATCTATTAGCAGTAGATTTAATAGGCCCTTTACCTAAAAGTAAAGGAGGAGTCCAATATATCTTTATAATATTAGATACATTCACGAAATTTGTAAAACTGTATACATTAAGAAGAGCGACGGCACAAGCTGTGACCGATCGTATGTTCAAAAATTATATACCCGATTTCGGACCGCCAGATAAAATATTAACAGACCATGGCACTCAATTTAAAAGTAAGATTTGGACCAACCAACTGGCAGAATTCAAAATTAAACACATCCTAAATCCAGTATACCACCCCAGTTCAAATATGGCCGAGAGACCCATAAGGGAAATTAAGAGATGTCTTAGAACTTACTGTTCGAACAACCATAGAAGTTGGGCAAACTACATAAACACCATAAATAGTTTTCTTTACGAGATCCAACACGAGACAACATGGTATACGCCGAACGAACTGCAACTAAATTCAAGAGATGAGAGATTCTGGAATACAGTAATTCAAAACCAATTCAAAATCGAAACACCTTTGCAATACAAACTAGAGTTAACAAAAACACGAATTAAAACAACCCAAAACAAACGGGCAGAGAAATTAAACAAGTCACACAAAATAACCACTTTAGAAGAGAATGAACTAGTTCTCGTAAAATCGTTCCCACAATCAAATTTAGGCTATGGAGAGACAGCCAAACTGTTTACAATGTAGGACCACTGAAAGTATATAGAAAGATTGGAAAGGCAATCTATATGTTAATCAACGAAGAAGACCAAACCTATGGACCCTACCATATAAGCTTGTTAAAAAGATATAAATCAACGGAGCCTGTACAGACCAAATAATCAGATACGACAACAAACCAATAGAGACTAACCAGGGTAAAAGTATGTAAATAAAATAAACTGTGTAAACTATGAATGTGATAAAAGAACTATGTGAAACTATGTAAAATATAAAGTGATAGACCATGTGAAACAAACTACAATCTTGAGATATTCAAGTACCCCTATTCCCCAAGTGAATATTAATTTAAAATATGTTAAGTGTTACACCAACTATATTATGTGAAATAAACTTTACGGTGAACCCTAACAAATAGTGAACCCCTTTATATAAACTACAACCTTGAACTACTCAAGTAACCCCATTCCCTTGTGTATATTAAACAGAATCATTATTAGTTAAGAGTTCAAACAAACATTATAGGTTAAGAAATAGTCAATATAAACAAAACCAGCTGAATTAGGTAATTAAGGTTAAAATCTCAAGAGTCAGAACAATTGCTGAACAGGAACAGCTGTTAATAATTAGTCAAGATGTTGTATATATGTTAATTTAGTTTTAAGGTTATGTTCAAGATGTTTCATGTTATTAGATTGTAAGAGTTATAATATTTAGTTAGGATTACATAATAATAGATGATATGATTTGGCACATTGCAAATAATTTTAAACTCGAAATTCGTTAAAATAATTTGAAGGACTTTACAATGGCACCAAACCATATCACTAAATATTCAACTTATCAAATGTAGGTCAGTGATACAAATAAACAAAACAAAGCCTAGCCTAATAACCCAGTAGGCCTATAGTAAATTGCATGTAAATCAGAGCCTAATCAAATCATAAAATGAACTGTAAACAATTAAAAGCCATGTTTAGAAACTATTCAATCAACCATATGTTAGAATATTGAGTGAAATTATTATTAGAATCTAAGTATCCATTTATGTAAAGAAAACAATCTTGTAACCTAAAATTCAACACCACAGCTTAGAACTTTCAAGTTTCAATGTAAATATTAAACACAGATCACTAGTCACAACAAACCACACATAAGAAATAATTATATTCATTTATTTATTAACTGAAGTGCATTAGACATATGAATTAATAAAATCCGTACGAATTGTACAATTCAATTTGCAGACGAAGGTTCTAGACCAAATCAATACGACGCCATGATTGTTTATAATAAATTACGTATGACGTAATCGACTAGCGAATCAAAATATAAATGTGAATAAATATTTAACTTATTAGAACACAGTGGAAACCGACAAAATTATATCTATTAGGAATAATTAGACCTTAAAGTAATATTAGTTCAAGCCAAATGTGTTAGAAATAATTAGGATAATTAATATAAGCATTGTCTGTAATAACGGAAATCGTCAAATATGGCTGGCGCGCAAACCAAGTTGATTTTCAAAAGGTGACGCGATTTAAATAATTAAACTTATAGATAATATTTTAGCATCAAAGTAACTATAAAAATTTGAATAATAAATAGACAGAAAGTGAATATTTACACCATGAACGATATAATTAATCCCTTTCAAAATGCTTGGAAAACACCGTACACTAAGTGGAACAACCAATGAGAACTTCAGAAAGCGACAACTAGCGCCTGTGCATGCAGTGGTTGCACGCGAACTAAAAACCGACGCGGTAGTTTGAGAAGCTTTTCAAAAGGACTCTAAAACAGAAGCCTGAAGAATCAAGATCTAAGTTTTCATGTTTTAAAGTGTGAATATTATCCAATTGATAGATTTAGTGACTCAAATTATAACAGATGTGGTATACCTGTTCTAGTAATACATAAATTACAGCCATTCAATATATAATACACTTTAAAAGAATCAAAAGAACTTTGAAACTTATTACAAACCAACTCCAAGCTTAATGATGCTATATTTCTTTGATAATTCTAACTTCTTTCAGTTTACCCAGTATGCGATATAAACAATAGTCAATTCAAGTTCAGGCATGTTACCTACCGAGATTAATTTAAATTTATAGACTTTATAATCAATCCACAGAGATATTATTGGACTTTTCAAATAGTCAAGAACATTTATAATTAAACTGAGCTTCAGCCGATGGCAAAATATTAATGAATCTACAATTTTAAAAGCTTTTAACTTCATGGAAATATCTAAATTAAAATCTTTGTAAAACCCATGTATATCTAATGCTTATTTAAATAAATCAAATTTCTATTTATTGTAATCAATCAAGCCTATGTGTTTTAATTTCATTAGTAAATATCTTAGATATATTTATCATTACAATTATCTATTTGTAACTAAAGTTCAGTTATATACTATAATTTTACTATTTATTTTCTAATTGCCCACTCGTTGTGGTGCCAATTTTTTATAATAATAGTACTAATTTCCTTTTATAAAGCCCACTAGTTGGAAGCCAATTTTATAGTTTTACTAATTTCAATATTAATCTTATAAGAATTTCTCGATTTGTGACTTCGATTTATCAATAAATAGCGGTACAATGAAAATGATTTATTTAATTAATTATACAAATTGTGTACATATGGAAATTATCTCGGGATTTAACAAAGTTTATAAGTCTTTTGCCGGCTTGCTAGCGGTTAGAAATCACATTAGTTGTAACACAAAATTTTATACTAGCCTACATAACAATTTAACAAAAACTCTTAACTACTAATAACAATTTCTTTACTTAGCCTAATGAAAGGGTGATTGATTAGTATGAGATGATTTAATGGTGATTACAGTTTTGAATTTAAATTAATACGTTCTGCTTAAAATAAGATTGTCCTTTGGTTGATTATTTTTGATTGAGGAAGTTAGTGATGCTATTGGGTTGGTACTTTTGAATAGGTATGAATTTGTAATGGAAGTCTGCAGATCTGATGTTTTGTGATTAGGTACTAATCTAGTTGACTCACCCAAAATGTCTTGGTGGATATTAAATTTTTTTATATTCTATTTTTTTTAAATTTTTTATAGGCCTATACTGTACTTGATACTATTTCTTCTGGTTTCAATTTAGCAGATGTATGTTGTAGGTTTTAAAAATGTCTGCCATAAACTAAAATATCAACTGCTCTCCAACAAAGCTAGTAGTGAACTCTTCTACAATTGATTAGGTACCTTCTTCTTCCTCTCTTTTGCAACTATCTTCCTCTTCTTCCTCCTCAACATTATTATTTCTTCTTTCTCCCTTTTACATATTCTTTGTCCTTCACTTAAGCCTATATGGGTTTTTTTTACATATCATGATGAAATCTTATTACTAATGTTTTGAAATGGTATATGAATATAATGGGCTATGTGTTTCCTTTTTTTTATGATTATGAATATCAGGGACTGATGATTAATGATATGATCCCTGATATGATTTACCAACTGCTTTAAGAATAAATACGAATTTTGGTATCTTTACAATACTTTCCGTAAAGAACTTAAAAAAATTTAAAAAAGCCAAAAATCTGGAAGTTCAGCCGATGAATTATACACACCAACATTGTGGTATTACAATTTATTATTATTTACGGCCGATCAAGAAGAAATGAGGGAAACAAGAGGAGACGACGAAGCAGACAAAGACGAAGAAAATGAAATAATTGAATCTACTAGAGTAAGTAGGCCTACATTTTATTTAAATAGAAGTAATAACATATTAAATATAAACTTTATTTACAAGAAATTGTCATTATTAATAGAACGAATTACATATCAAGTCTTATGAATAAAAAGAAGGAAAACGCTTTTATTTGCTGTTTTTAAAGCAAATCCTTTTCAGTTTTTAAAGTAAAAATTGAATAACTTAAAAAATATTTAACCGATTTTAATAAAATTTGCACTACATATAGAAAACATATCTATAACAATAACATAAAAAAATCAGATTGTTACAACATTTTTTAATACCTTTACTGATTAGGCCTATAAAAATTACTTTCCAACATCTTTTTATTGTGAAAATTGTTTGCTCATGTCTTCAGTAAAAATTGAATAAAAAATATTTAACCGATTTTAATAAAATTTGAACTGCATACAGAAAACATATCTATAACAATAACATAAAAAAATCAGATTGTTACAACATTATTTAATACCTTTACTGATTAGGCCTATGAAAATTACTATTTCTAATTCGACAAATATTTTTTAAATTTTTTATTACTTGACATTTTTTTAAAATTATGTATTGGGTTATAAATTTATGAAAAATTTTATAGTGAATCCAAATCTTTTTTAATAATTAAAATCGAATATATACATCAAAAGATATGAACTTTTTAAAAATGTAGTGCAAAAATTTTGTTTACAAAGTACAGTATATACGTTTTCGACAATGTTATGTTTCTGTTAATACGACTGCTAACAACAGGAACAGCTCGTCATAATTTGTTGACATATACTGAGTGTAGTCAGATATAAATGTATGGCCATGTAGCGAAATTCCAGTGTATAAAATCTCCTTACGTAGGCTAGTGCTCGCGGATGCACTGGCACTTCATCCATTTACTTCCAGAATGAAGGTTTTGTTCACAAGTAAAAGATAAGCATTATTCATGTGTAAGGAAGGAAATGCTTTTACTCCTAACTTTTGGTTGAAACAAAACCTTTTACTTCTAACTTTTACTTTAAAAACATTAGCTTCACTTTTATTCATAAGGCTCATTAAATAACAACAACTTTATTTACAAGAAATTGTAAGTATTATTTCAATAGAATTAATTACATATAAATATCAACCTTAATTACAAGAAATTAATTGTCAGTAGGTATTATTTCAAAAGAACGAATTACATATTACATATCATCCTTATTTACAAGAAATTGTCCTGCCATGGAACTTTTCCATTTGTCATAAAGTTGTTTTTATATAGCTCATGATTTTCTTTAGCCTCATTGGACGGATTTCGACCAAATCCAAATTGTAATCCGTCCAGTAACTGTTCTTGCCTCCAATCTCCTGGTATTAATTCTCCGGCGTCGATTATTTCGTTATCAACGTAATTTTTAGGTATATAATTAGTATTTGCATGACGTCTTAGAAAATTGTGTAATGCACATGAAGCCAATACAACATTGTCTATTTTTTTAGGCTACATCGAAATGGCGGTATGAAACACTCTAAATCGATTAGTAAGTATCCCAAAGGCATTCTCCACTACACGTCTTGCCCTACTCAATCTATAATTAAATATTTGTTTTTCGCTGTTTAACTGCTTTTGAGGATTGAAACAGTTCAGTATTTATGTCGTAAATTATTAATTAAACTAATCTCGGCCTACACGAAATCCATAGCGCCAACGCGATATATCCACGATACTCGCCAACTCAATTTAGCATTAGAAATATAAGAATATTATAAAGTCCCATGTGAAAAAAGAAAATTGATAAAAGAAAATTTGGCCTATATTAACTATAATATGTTTACCATCTATCACAAAAGGCCCGAAACACAAACCAAAACTATTAAAAAAATAACTAAATAAACAAGTGACATACACGACACTGGATAAGAAAATCAACATTAGGCCTACAACCCAACCGATTCGACACGAATAAAACATGAAAGTAAATTATCATAAAATATTGATACATCTTGTGGGCTGTAGAACTAAATTATCTTTCAAACGTACATTTCATAATTTTAATAAAAATTCATTTATTTAAACGCGAAGCATGTAAAGAGGACGGATCTACGAAATTTCGCTAATTCAACGACACACGAAAATAGCCCCGCCTCCAGCACACTTCTGATTGGCTGACGACATTACGAGCCGCTATATTCAAATTAATAATTCAGGCATAAAATAAGAGTTTGTTTCTTAAAAAATAATTTAAAACTAAAGAATAATTAGATAGAATAAAATAAAATATACAACAAAAAAAAATATAATAATGTAAGTATCATATCATAAACCATGTTCAAGCATCAGATATTGTATACATTTTAAACGTATGTAGGCTAAATCAGCTGGGACAGAGATTTTGGTGACGAGATATATGTGAACCCCGTGGAGAACAATGGTCTAAAAAAAAGGTACAATTTAATTTTAGTGCAGAAATAACCATTGAACAGTATTGACGTACATATTTTGTGCCGAATATCTATGCTATATCTTGCAGTGACCTTAAAACAATGATACATCCTTATGAGAATCAAGACAACAAATTTTGGTGAGATAAAACCATTTTAATACAAACATATCTGACTTTATAACCAAAGAAACCAAATTCACATAAAAAAACCTTTAGGCCTATAGTGAAAATTTTGTGCAACGAACAATTAATATTAAGACTTTCGAACTTTCTTTCTAAAATCATCATCATTACTCTATGTTCTCATTAAATTTAAATAAATAATAATTAGTCTAAGATATAAATGTATATAATTTACAATTAACCTTAATATTTAAATAAATGTGGATGGATCCGGCCGAAACCCCTAGCCCGAGATCAAATTAACAATTATAACATTAATAATATCTGAACAAGCTATATATAATTTATTTGTTTAAAGAATTTGTATTTATGTGAGAGTCTAAGTGAACTTTGTTGTAGAATTATAAATCCAAATAGCCTACAAATAATTCTTAATTGATAATCCCATATAAACTATATGAACACTCAGTGAAGGGATTACAGACAATATTTCAAATATAAATTGTTAATTATAATTATTGAATAATTAAAGATTTTTTATTGTTATTATTTAAAGAAAGTGAGTATTTATTCTTTATGATAAGTTATTACAAGAACATATAAGTATTTCAGTGAAGGCAAATTAATTGAAATATAAATTATCAAAGAAAATTTTAAAAGATTAAACAAATTTATATATTTAATATTTCAAAATATAAAACAAACTTTTCATTTGGCACCTACAACGTGTGGCATCCATCCACAAAGAAACAACCTCTTATAAAAAAAAATTATATAGTAGCCTAGGCCTATTAAATAAAATAAGTTTAATTTTGGCGAACGTTTGTACAAACAAAAAAAATTGTTTATCATAAAGTACTAAATAAATTTAAAACAATAAATTATAAAATGGAAAAGGATGGTCAATATAATCTGAGACCAAACCCTACACCGAGTAAGAAGGCTAAAGATGCAGGTATCACAATCACATCGTCCGCACGCCGAAAGGAAAATGTAAACGCGGAACGGGAAGAAACTGAAGAAGAAGTATCGTTAAATGAAACGTGTATAGTAAACACTACAGCGGAATCAGAGTATTTACAAACGGGTGAAGAAAGAAGGGTCGATAGTACCGAACAACCTGATCACGCGGAAACAACCGATAAACCGATAAGTGCCGACAATCATGATGGCAATCCACCATCATGGATTGATGCTATTTTTTCAAAATTACAACAATTACAGAGCGGTATTCCAGAACAGCTTAACCGACACTCACAAGACGTCAGGGCACACATGGACGATTTGGAGGAGAAACTCGGAAGAAGGATGGAAGCTCAAAACCAAGCATTACGGGCAGAGTTACGAGAAGAGTTCTAGACGCAACACAGCAAACTGCGAAAGGAATGCAAAGAACAGAACCAGCAGCTCAGACAAGACATGAAGGACCTCACAGACCAACAAAAAGAGGATATGTACAGTCAACTGAAATCTCGAGACGCAAACCTAAAAGAAGATTGCAACCGTTACACTGATCAAGAGTACGGGCGATTAAAGAGCTCCTTGTCGAATGTTATCGAGCAGACCCAAGAAAAGATGGCTGAGCAACAACAGAGGATTGTACGAGTAGAAGATAGGCTGACGGAACATGGAGGAAAACTTCAGGAACTAGAGAAAGGTCTGCAGGCGAATGAACAATTGTATCAACCGAACATCTACGTATCCTGCACAGGGTCAACCAACGGAGGACTGGACCTCACTATACCAAAGTTTCATGGGCGTGAGCATAACCCTAAAGAACACCTCAGGAAAATACAGCGATATTACGAACGCCGTAAAGCTACAGATAATTCACCCGACACTCCAGAAAAGCTGTTCGACATAATAGACGCATGCCTAGAGTCACACGCAGCAAGATGGTGGACGCTCGCCAGAACCGATGTAAAAACGTGGGAAGACTTCCGAGAAGCCTTTGAGCAAAAGTACTGGAGTAGAGAAGTACAAAAGGGAATACACCAGAGATTAGAAGTGGAACGATATCACCCGAACGGAAGACTTAGCAGAGCAGAGTATTTTACCGAAAGGGTTATAACAATGAAACTCATACAACCTCCAATCCCTGACGAAGAAATTGTTAACTGTCTCGCAGAACATTTTGAGAATATAATACAAGACGCTAGGAGGGTCCAGAACATAACCACTGTGAAAGATTTCGAATTAATGCTACATAGAGAAGATTTACAAGAACTCCACAGTAGAAGCAAAGGGTCGAGTACACCAATATCACCTCAACGACGAAACCAGCCTAGATTTACACCAATAGCTGAAGGGAGAAGAGAAACTCCAAACCAACAGTTTAGACCATCAAATCTTCATAATTGGCAACATACACCCCCAGGTTTCACATTCCGACCCAGACAAGAACCGTACACAACAAACCCACGACCACAAGAAACCTACCCGAACAGGAACAACAACCATTACACCCACACAGGAAGCTCAAACGGACAGCAACACAGACCATTTCAACACCCTGATAGACAACGAACACGACCGCATACACAATTAACGACAACGGCAGGACCACCTAGAGAACGAACACGCGATTACCCAACAATGGAACAACGGAATGTATGCCATGCAGTAGTGGAGAATATTCGGAACACCAATACTACAGAGCCACCCAGGAGCGGGTCATCGCTTCAGGAAAACTAAGGAGCACGGGAGGAACCACCGGCCAAGACAAAGAAACAACACAAGACCAACCTCCATCACGACACTCTGATCCTAGGACCTTGCCTGTGCTACACTTTGACCTCGGAATAAAATGGCCTAAAAACGAATACAATAATCAAAATAACTGGAAAATGGATATTCATAAACACGTTACATGCATCAGCAATCTATTTTGTGATAAGGAATTTCTACTAGAGGAAGACAAACAAAAGCAGGATGATATACCATCGCAAAAAATATACAAATGCCCGCAGATAGAAATCAAAATAGGCACACACACAGTTTCCGCACTTTTAGATACAGGATCGAATATCAGTTGTATATCTGAAGATTGGTTTTTAAAACATAAATACAGTTTAAAACATTATGAAGAGTTACCAGCCACAAATTTATACATTCGGACCGCAGTTGGAGCAAAAAGTAAACGGATTTCAAGGATAATCATGCTGGATGCACAGATAAAAGATCAAAATTTTATTTTACAAGCAATCTTAGTTCCAAATTTAATAAAACACCTTATCATAGGAATGGATTTGATTAGTATACTAGAGACGGCAATAGAATTTAAAACTAATGAAATAAAATGAAAATAAACAATAGAACAATAGATTTGAAGTTTGAAGAAGTTACCAATGAAGGGATTACGTGTTTTATCAACGATGATAATTATATAAATGAAAACAACGAGAACGACGACGATAAGGCAAAGCCATATGAAAATATATATAATGGTAATGATAACGAAGACGAAATAACTAAAGCAAGGGAAATAAATGAAACAATTGATAAAAACGATATGTTAAACTGTAAACAAAAGCTACAACTAAAAGAGACCATCACCAGATTTAAACAAATATTTTCTGAGAAACCAGGTTTATGTAACCGCTATATACACAAACTAAAAGTCAAAGAAGATAAAACATTCAAATGTCAAAGCTATCCAGTACCAATATCACAACAAAACGCAGTGGCACAGGAAATAGAAAGGATGATAAAACAAGGCATCATTGAAAGGTCAAACAGTACATTCATTAATCCAATTATCCCAGTACAAAAGAAAACCGGAGAACTACGTTTATGTTTAGATGCAAGAAGGGCTAACGAAATTATCGAACCAGACTATGAGAGAAACCGAAGCGTAAACGAAATTATTGCTAAAGGAAGAGGTTGTAAATGGCTCAGCACAATCGATTTAACAGCATCATATTGGCAAGTTCCACTAGAAGAACAATCTAAGAAATATACAGCGTTCCAATTTCGAGGCAAGACTTATCAATACAAAGTTACACCATTCGGAATCTCAACTTCGCAAGCTGCACTAGTGAGAGCACTGGATTGTGTATTCGACAATAAAATAGAAACATTCACCATGATATACGTGGACGATATTTGCGTCATTTCATCTGACTTCGATCAACATTTCAGCATCTCATATACATCTTTCAAAAATTACAAGACGCAAACATGACAGTAAATCTAAGAAAATCTATCTTTTGCAGAGATTCAGTCCCATTCTTAGGGTACACGATGACGTCGTCAGGACTACAAATGGATAATAGCAAAGTACAACCGATCCTCAAATTCCCATCACCTAAAACCAGGAAACAATTAAAATCATTTCTTGGGTGTATCGGATACTACAACAAATTTATAGACCATTTTGCTCATACCATACAACCAATCTTACACTTAACTTCAAAGAAAACGAAATTCAATTGGACTGAAATAGACGAAAAAACATTCACAGACATAAAAAATTTATTCCTAGCAACACAAATTTTACACCACCCAAACCCAAATCAACCATTCTATTTAAACACGGATGCTTCAGAATACGCAATAGGGGGACACTTATATCAAATCAACGAAAGTGGGAAGAAAGAAGCTATTTTATTTTTATCACGAGTATTACAACCAACGGAACGAAGGTATACAACGACCGAAAAAGAATTACTTGCGATCATCTACTGTCTACAAAAATCAAGGTACATCGTTTATGGCATGGACCTAACCATAATAACCGATAACCAAGCTTTAACATTTATTAAAAATTGCAGACTCCTTAACGCAAGATTAACGCAATGGGCATTAATATTACAAGACTATAACTTCAAAATATCTCATTGCAAAGGAACTGAAAACCTAACAGCTGACGCACTTAGCCGAATCAAAATTATAACGACCGACAACCAAGACGACCAACAACATGAATTGACGATTGCATATATACAAAGGATCCAAGACACCAAATTAAACGAAGAATTAAGTAGACTTGATGAAAACCAATTAGTCGATCCGAAACTAGCAGAATTAAGATCAAATTTAGAAAGAACAAGCGAAAATAAAGATATAACACTGGAAGACCAATATCATATCAGCAAAGGGATTTTATACCAAAAATTAAGAAACAAATGGTTAATAATCATCCCAGAACATCTGATAGACCGACTTATATGGGCCAGTCACGAATATTATTTACACTGTGGCGCGAAGAAATGTTTCGATATCCTACGGGAAAGTTTTATCTTTAAAAATATGGGACGACGGATCAGAACCATTTTATCTACATGCGACCCCTGCCAAAGGTATAAATGCAACACACATCCACCGATAGGAATAGCGAAAGGAATTTCATGCAAAGGAAAAAACCACCAAGTCGCAGTGGACATCATTGGACCACTACCAGTTAGTATCGGGAGAGTAAAATATATACTCATCGTATTGGACATCTTTACAAAATTTGTAAAATTATACCCCATAAGAACAGCCAATTCAAAAACTATTTTGCAAAAACTTTTCGAAAACCATTTCCCTCAATTCGGCAAACCACAACGATTACAAAGCGATAACGGAACTCAATTTCGCAGCAAAGCCTGGAAAAACAAATTAAAGGAACAATCCATTGAGATAATATATAATCCATACTACCACCCTCAGACCAATATGGCTGAACGACCCATACGAGAAGTCAAACGATGCCTACGGACTTATTGCTCTCAACAACATAAAAATTGGGCCCGATACATTCCAGACATTAATGATATGTTAAATGAAGTCCATAATGAATCAACCGGTTTTACTCCAAATGAGTTACAGTTAGGACGAAGGGACATCTGATTTTGGGAACCGTTCATCAAAAACCAATATCAAAACGATATACCATTAGAAACAAAAATATTTTTGGCAAACCAAAGAATTCGAGAAAAACAAGAGAAAAGAGCCAACAAACGAAATAAAAATTCAAAGCCAACTGATTTCAAAATAGGAGATACAGTACTTATAAAGAATTTCTCTCTATCAAACGCTACTTATGGAGAGACAGCCAAACTTTTCGAAATATTTGAAGGCCCATACGAAATTAGCAGGAGTATTGGAAGTTCCACGTATTTCATAAATGACACACACACAAACAGAGAATATGGACCATACCACATCTCAACCATGAGACCATACAAACACAATCATTCATTACAATAACAAACCGACCGTATGGAAGACAAGCGAGGTCATTGAACCTGACACCGACTTTAAAGGGAATAACATAAGACTTTTAAAGGTGATACATTCAAACAAAATTTCAACTTGACAGACAGCCTTATCACTACAAAAACAAAAATACTTCACTGTGCTTTTAATTTTATAAAGTACATCTTGAGAAATACACTTTCTAAAATTTAGTGAAGGGATATTGAAACAGTTCAGTATTTATGTCGTAAATTATTAATTAAACTAATCTCGGCCTACACGAAATCCATAGCGCCAACGCGATATATCCACGATACTCGCTATAATAAGATCATGATATATTCTCTTTTTAATAATGCCCCACTAGTTGTGGAAGCCAATTTATAAAAGTAGATTCTATTATTCTCTCTTTTATTATAATAATATTTATATGATTTGAATAATAATATATTCTGTAATATTAAGATCTTCTGTAATATTAAGATCAACACTTACTTTAAAAGACCAATGAAATTAGGCTTTTGTATTACAAATAGTTCTTTATTCTTTAACAAGTAGGCTAAGTTTCAAATTATACTTTTACAAAATTATCTGTATTAATATGTAGAGCACTTATTTATAAGATTATTAAATTTATTTTTATGACTCTTAAATCTCGGGTTAAAGGAATCCTGGCCTATTAAATGTACAATCAGTAACAAAATCTTAAATCTATACAGGATAATTATATCTAAAACTAGTTAATGCTACAAATGTTAAAATGTTCTAAGTCCTAAAGGTGTTTATGAAATTACTTTGATTATATTGAATTTTGAATAATTGTTTTCACTGCAAATAAAGTCACTGTTCTTATGGATGGTTAAATGAAATTGGCTGGATATTACCTTATATCAGTTCTTGTTTAAAATGGTACTTTACCAATTATTAGTTTTATTTGAAATGTTTAAGATCCTTTTCTGATCTTGGCTGTAGTTATATTTGATTGATGTTTGCTTTTCTTGAGATTTTTAATTACTTTTACGCTAAATTATATTTTTGATCCTCAAAGCACGTCTGAATGCTCCCAAGCCTTATATAACAACTGAAAAGCCATTTTGTTCAAATATACCGGTTCTGAAAAAACAGTGCCGTCATGAGAATCTCTAACAATTGTTTCTGTTGCTTAATTACTTTGGTGGCCGGTGTTTTTACACAAAATATATGAAAATTTATTTATTTTGTTTTCTGTTGAAAATGTTTATGTTTTTATTTGATATTCACACTGATATTGTTTTTACAAGTCTTAGTTTATCGAAATAAATAATTATCTGCTTTATCGTAGGATATATAAATGTTTTTATTCACTCGCGCATATAATCGTAGGACCAGCTGTTCAACATTCATCTACGGATGTAATCGATGTACCGTCTGGATTAGCACAACTTGTATCTTTCAGCACATTCGCCAATAACCTCACTTGTTTGATTTTAAACACCTTTCTAATTATTTACAACACCTTGCTTAATTAATAAACTATACACAATTTTGAAATCTAATTCTATTACAATCTATATTACATGAATAAACTTATACGCTAATAAAATTTGAAATGTGAAACATTTCGAATTTTATTTTAGGCTCACGTCTGCTTGTAAATTAAATTTGGTTTGTATATAAAAAAAAAAAGGTAAGTTAAGTGTTATTTATTAATAATAAGAGTGTTTATCGTTATTTTATTATATATTTAGTTTCCTGATGTGAATTTATTTGTCCTTTGAATAATTTTGTCTAGATCGAAATTTTGAGGTTAAATTTAGGCTATCCTAATAATATTGTTTTACATTCTTTTAAATTGGTTTGCCAGGATCCTTTAATCTTTTACTGGTTTGTTCTTACTCAACTGGGTCAAAATGTTATAACTGTCCTCCAAATTTAAAATTTTTATAAAATTGAAAATTTTTAATAAATTATAAATTTCTTTTCATAACATTTTGCTCTAAGCCTACTTATATACATTTCTTATTAACAATTAACATTTCTTAAAACTACTGAACATAAACATCATAAACTTTACAATTATACAACTTTGAAAATTAACTAATTATAATTATCAGAAATCTAAGCAACACTTTGTTTAATTAAATTTCCTACTGCAATCTCCCTTTACATATTTTTATCTAACTTTAATGTAGTTCCCTATCTGAAGTTTTCTCATAATATTTCTTAATACTGGTAATGTGGAACATTCCTTTTAATTTTGTTGGTCTATCAATATATGCCAATATATAGGTGGATTTCCCAATCTTCTCCTTGATTATGTATGGTCCAGTATAAATCATGAATAGTTTCGATATTTCTCCTCTGACTTGGTGTGAATAACCAGTTTCTTTTAGCAACACCTTTTCTCCTGTCTCAAATTCTACTAATTTATGTTGGTTGTTGTAACGTTGGTTCCTAATTTTTCCTTTCCTTCTAATTCGTTGTCCTGCCAATTCAATTTTAATTTCTAAATTTATATTTTCTTCTTCCAAAAGTCCGAAATTTAAAATGTGATGCCAAAATCTAGGTGTTTTTATATTTAACTGCAACTCATTTGGGGTGTACCCTGTAGTGTCATGTGGTATTTCATTTAAATAGGTTACTATGATTGGTATATATCTACTCCAAGTCTTGTGGTTATTGTGACAATATGTTCTTAGGCATCTTCCAATTTCTTTGTGTTTGATTTAGTAATTTAATTTGGTTTATTTCATTCCGAATGGTTGTCTCTGTGATTAGGTTGTCCTTTATTTCATTTGTTACCTCGTAGCCACTATCATAATATCTGTTTAATTCTATCGCATCATATTCTTTCTGTCCAATCAACTCACATCTAATTCCATCGTTTCTTTCCTTATCCATACTTATTACTTCATTCATATCATTATAATTAATTATTATTTTATTTTCGTCGAAATCCAACTTCATTTTTAACTCACCAATACTGTCCATGCCTATAATTACTTCTCTTAATAAATCTGGTACTATTAAACACTGCATTTCATATATTATCTTTCCAATTCTAACATTTAACATTATTATACTTTCAATCCTTCGGCTAACCTTTCCTGTTGCTGTAATGATATTAATTCCTGTTAAGGGTAACTCTTCAAATCTTCCTAACCTGTTTCTATTCTGTATAAACCATTCTTTTTGCATGCATGTCGCATTACTTCCTGAATCGATTAAACCTTTTATATCTATTTCACCTATTTTAATATTTATTTCTGGGTTAAATTCGTTATACCCTCTTCTTCTAATTATCTTGTCCTCCTGGTCACATTCAGTCAAAAATTTTCTATCACATAACACAGTGGTGATTATTATATTGTTTTCAAAATTAGGCCTAAATGATTCTATTAAATTTTCTTCTTTATTAACTTCCAAAATTCCTTTATTTGATTGCACTGAAATATCTTTTAATTTTGATTTATTTTCCCTAATATTATTTATAATTCCAATGGATGTTTCAGTGCTTAACAGTTTAAATTAGGAGTCGCTTCACATACAACTTCCTGTGTCTTCTCTTGTGCCTGTATCATGTTTACATTCCTATTTGTTTGTGGTTCTCTTACATCAGTAAACTTTCTCATATGTACCATGTTTGGTCTGGGTGGGCTATCTTGAAATCTCTGTTGGTTATTTTCCCTTGGTTGCCTATGATATTCCCTGTATCTATATTGTTGTAATTGTGGTCTATTTACATAATTGTTCTCTCTGTGTTGTGGCCTATACAAGTTATTTCTATTGTTGTTATGGTTAAATCCAGTAAAATTTCTGTTTCTGTTAAATTGATTATTTTGTTCCCTAAATGGCGTTTTAAATTTATTTTCTACTTCTGTTTGCCTAAATTTTCTCCTATTCTCTTCAAACTTCCTTACCAGTTCATTTCTCTCTTCAATATCTTCTTCATTTAGAAATCGTTCCATTTCCCTAATCGTGTTTATGTTTTGTATTCGCCTAGCGTCCCTAATTCTGTCGTCGAAGTGTCTCGTAAGTCTCTTAACTATCTCGTCTTCCGAAGGTGTAGGTGTAAGATTCCTCATAATTATTACTTTCTCGATGAAGTATTCTGCTCTACTTAACTTCCCATCTGGCCTATATTTTTCTACCTCTATTCTGTTCCTAATACCGTTTTGTACTTCATCGTTCCAATATTTCTCAATCACTCTTTCTTTAAAACTTTCTATATTGTCAATCTCTTCCCGTACTATTTGCCACCACCTTGCTGCATTGTTTTCCATCGACAAATCAATGATTTCCCTAATATTTAAATCTTCTCTACCTTCTATGCTTCTCCTATTTTCAATTTTAATAATATGCCTCTCTATTTGCTTTAAGTATTCGATTGGGTTGTTGGACTTTCCGTCAAATTTAGGTATACTGGTATCGTTGTTATTATTTTCACAGCTTACATATAATATTTGTGGATTGCCACTTACATTTTTGTTTTGTTTAATATTTTCCTCGGTTTCGTTTAACCTCAAATTAACCTGGTCCAAATTCTTTCCAATTTCTACTATTTTATTGTAGAAAGTTTGATCTAAATTGTTGATTTGTTTTCCCTGTTCATTTATGCTTAATTTTAAATTGTTTATCTCCCCTTTAGTTGTGTCATTCTGTTTAGTTAGTTTGTCCTCCAATTTCTGATAAGTTTTCTTAATATCTTTTTCTAATTCATCTTGGTTTAATAGGATTTGATTTTTAAATTCTATAAGTTTAGTCTCAATTTTTTCATCAAATTTTGCCAACAATTCTTCTTTAATTTCATAAATTTGACTACAGTTCTCAGATAATTTGTAATCTATTTTACTTTCCAATAGGTTTAGGTTTTTATTTAGGGTTTCTGAATTTTCTGCTAATTTTTTATTTAAGTTTTTATTTAGGGTATCTGAATTTGTAGTTAGTTTATTTTCTAATTTTAATTCTAGCTGGTTTAGTTGGTAGGAATTTTGTTCTAGTTTTCTATTTAAGTTTTCTGAGTTTTGTTCTAATTTTTTATTTAAGTTTTTATTTAAGGTTTCTGAACTTTCTTTCATTTGAAACATCAATTCATGCAACATATTTAGCATCCTATTTTCATCTGTTACCTTTTCTACAGTTTCCCTAACTTCTGGAAACTCTAAATTGTGTTCTTCTTGTGGCCTAACCTCTTCTACCTCAACTATCTGCACTAATTCTCCCTCTACTTGATCTACATTCCTTTTTACCCTAGCATTTCTTTTTTGTTTATCGGATTCTATTTTCCTTTCAGTTTCTTTAGGCTGATCCCTTAATTCATATTTAGCTTGTTCTGCTGCCATTTTATTTAAGATATTTGGTCTAGTGTTAATTTAAATTTGTTTGAAAATATTAATTTGTTTTATAATATATTAACTAATGTTAATATATTTTTAAATGATCCTAAAAGTTGCTTATATTTCTTAATAACTATATGATTGTACACTTAATACGCCAGCACGTTGGTTGCGCCAATTTATAATAAGATGTTCCTTTATTCAGTAAAAAGCCTCACGTTGGGCCGTCAATTTATAATATAATCATGATATATTCTCTTTTTAATAATGCCCCACTAGTTGTGGAA
>JAGFPH010002425.1:47119-64652 GCA_018207615.1 Philaenus spumarius | reverse complement strand
GCTTCTTATTAATAAATAATTTAAATATAAAAGCGGGATCTATTATAATATACAGAAGTTAAAAAAAATCAATATAGACTATCAGTAACAAATACCCTACTACTAATTATGCCTAGGTTATAAAATTATACTTAAATAGGCCTATGTAAGCAACCATAACCTTCTTAGTTTTTTGATTTAAAACTACAGACATCCTAATCAAATAGAACGAAATAATTTACAACATATTATTAGGAATTAAGATTCAATAGATCTTTTGAGTTAATGCAAAAATAATAATCTAAAACTTAAAAATGCAATGTTTACCTTGTGATGGTCGGCGACAGCATTGTATTCTAGTGTAATATCGTCCCAAGTTTTGTTTTTTTCTAGAATCGTTGCACCGTCCGTTCTTTTATTTTCAAGAACATGTTTGTATTTTAAAACTAGTTCTTTGACAAACTGTTTCTCAAATTAGGTGTACACAATTCGTTTTGTTTCCATGATCAAAGTCGTAAACAAACAAAATTAAATTATTGCAAGCAAAACAAATTCAATTTAACATGGCGGTACAATTGTATACCGTGCGTTCATTGGTCGTTGGATTTGACGTCATCGGAATTCATGAAGTCATGTGCTGAAGCTAACTTGATATCAGCCTTGGCTAAGGAGCACTCGGGAAAAGTCAAGGAATGTTTATAAATACCAAATTTTCTCAAGTTAGCATTGAAAGTTAAGAGCTCCTTAGCCGAGTAGGTCTTGAGCTAAGTTAAGGCGCTGTTCAAGTTGCGTTCATAAATACGGGCCTAAGTCCCGTATTTATGAACGCAACTTGAACAGCGTCTTGACTTAGCTCAAATCCGCCTCGGCTAAGGAGCTCTTTACTTTCAAGGATACCTTGAGAATATTTGGTATTAATAAACCTTCCTTGACTTTATTCGAGTACTCCTTAGCCAAGGCTGATTTAAAGTCAGCTTTCACAGACGACGTCATTAATTTCGATGACGTCAAACCCAACGACCAATGAACGCACGGTATTCAATTAATACCGCCATATGTTAAATTGAATTTGTTTTGCGTGATAACATTAGTACTGTTAGTTCAATAAATTTGGTTGATTTCGATGGAGGCAAAACGAGTTATTTATACACAATTTGAAAAACAATTCGTTAACTAACTAGTTTACAAATACAAGAATGTTCTTGAGAAAAAAAAAACGGATGTTGCAACTATTATTGAAAAGAACAAAGCTTGGAACGAAATTGCATTAAAATATAATGCTTTCGCTGATCACCACAAGGTAAGCATTACGTTTTTAAAACTTATTTTTATTGAATTAACTCTCAATAGATCTATTCAATCTTAATAGCTAATCGTTTGTATATTATTTCCATCTATTTAATTATGGTGTCTGTAGTTTAAAAAAAACGAGAAACAATGAAGTTTGTGTCGCCCATATAAAGGGGCCTGCCTATTTAAATACAATAATTTTACCTAGGCCTAAGTACAAGCTACTTACTGTAGTTTGCATATTATGTGATTTTGTTAGTTAAGGGGGTAGAATCAAAACTCACATAATCCAAAATTTACGAAATTGAGTTAGCAGTGGTTTCTTATAGTATTTTCTGCGAGGAATCTGAAATTGCTGCTAGTTTGTACCAAAACGCACTTAATCTCACCAAAAAATAAAGTCAAAAGTGGTGGTTGGTGTCAAAAGTCACATAATCTCAGGGATAATGTGTGTTTTGACTCCAGCTGTTTTCAACCAATCAGGTGTTTGTATGGAAACAGATGTTTGAGGTTATGTTTGTGATTTGACTGTGCAATGTAAAGCCAAGGAAGTGAGTGTTAATTATTATTTTTGAATTGTATGTGTATATTAGTTAAAATTAAAGGCAAAAACAATGGAACTTAATGTTCAACCAATTCAAGATGGTCAACGAGGACGGAAAAGTCTTAGGAATCCTTCTGAATGGAAGAAAATAAAGCGAAAGTCGCAAGGTAATAAACTAACCTTAAGTTACCGGTACTAGCATAGGTCTAAGCTTAACACATTAAACATTTTAGAAATGTAGGTTCTTAGCAGTTGTTAGAGTACAGTAGACCATATACCAAGATTAATACATTATTAAGACTACTTTATTGTTCTTTAAACAGACCTAGGCCTTATTTATGTGTTGGCCCCATTGTTAGTCCTATCACTGTCAGCCTAAAGCAGAGACAAATAATTCTAATGGATTTGCAATATTGTACGTCCTAATGGAATTATTTTCTCTGTTTTAGGTACTCAGCAAAAAATGCTCCACAATATCCACAATGCAACCACTCACAAGGTACATACCAGTGTAAGCAGCTGTCAATGAGGGATGTTATGAATTTCTACAAACTGAACTACAAACGTCCTGACAAGCAATATCAAGATCAATTTGTTCTGAAATACGTAGAAATTTTGAATTGCAAACGCAGAAGGCCAAATCAGTCCAAGAATGTTGAAAACCCAAAATCCTATGGTGCTAAACTTCGAACAACCAAATATTTTGTTCGAAATTGTAATAGAGAAAAGGTTCCTGTCTGCTTGGAGACCTTCAAAAACATTTTGCAAGTTTCGAGGTTTAGACTAAACAGAATAACAGCTCAATTTCATGAAAAAGGTTTTGTTCATGAAACCAGAGGGGGTTTTAAAAAAAAAATGCTATTTATCAGCCAAAGAGGGAGTGTGTTATGAAATTCATTAATAATTTAACATGCTTGGAGTCACACTACTGCAGAGGGAAAAGTTTAAGGAAATATCTAAACTCAGACCTAAATGTGAAGAAACTATGGATGTTATATTCGTCCGAACCAAATAATCTACCAGTAAAAGTTGAATATTTCAGAGAAATTTTCAATACACGATATAACTTAGGATTCGGTACACCTCGCACCGATGTTTGCTCTTTATGTCTAGAACTATCTGAAAAACTAAAAAGAGAGGTTAATCCCGCGAAAAGAAATGCTTTATTGACAGAAAAAAGGGTTCATAGACTAAGGTACAAAGCTTTTTATGCCAAACTAAGTGACCCTGAAGAAAGTACTTTAATAATATCTTTTGACTGCCAAAAAAACCTAGCAATGCCTAAAGTGCCTGACCAAAGCATTTACTACAGCCGGCAGGTATACGTTCACAACTTTACCGTAGTAAAGGGAAAAGTAAGGCAAAACTGAGTGCAGAAAATGTAGTTGCGTATTGCTGGACGGAAAATGAATTCCCCAAAGATTCAAACTTGGTTGCTTCCTGCCTTCATGATTTTTTAACAACAACCAATTTGACTGGATTCAACAAGATTAGGCTTGTGTCCGACGGATGTTCGGGACAAAACAAAAATTCGACAATCGTGGCAATGGTAAGCTCTTGGTTAGGTTGTGAAAATGAAAACACAGAAATCGAAGAAGTAGAAATTATGTATCCAGTCACAGGTCACAGTTTTTTACCTCCAGACAGAGTGTTCGGGAATATTGAAAAAGACTTATGAAGAAAAGAAGTAATTGTAAATCCCGCCGAGGTGTACAATATCATTAGGCAACATGCCATGCTAAAGGTAGTCGGAGAAGATATTAAATTTTATGATTATAAATTAGCAAAAGAAAATGTTCTAAAAGATGTGAAAAATTGGCATTTTCATATTTCAAAAGTTAAAAGAGTCTACATTAAGAAGAAAAATAACAATATGTGTACTTTACGAGGAGAGGCAACTTATAGGTGCGACCTTGGAGTTTACAAAAGACTTACTAAAGTGGGGAAAACAATAAAGGACATTATCCCGAATGAGGTTGAAAAAAAAATGAGTTGAGTGTTAAGAAAAAAGAAGACGTCGATAAGTTGCTGAAGAAACATTATGGGAACCAGTGGAGGCAGATACCTGAACTGAAGTTTATAACTCAACAACAGCAGTCGTCCCTAATAATGAGTTGTGTGAAGAGCAGCAAAATGAACTTAATCTCATGATTTAATGATTTTACCTAATAGAAATTCAGTAGGCCTAAGTCGGTGTTAACTACTGTAACTTATTGTATTTTTTTGAATTTGTTTCTCAGTTTTAAATTTTTTTAATATATTATCTCAGTAAAATACTTTTTGAAAGAATGTCAGTTTATTAATTGTAATTAAAAAACTTGTTACTGTAAACTACTTTGTTAGTTCTTTTGTATTTTCCATGAGAAAGTTTGGGACATTGATTTTTAATTAAAGGAAAGTTTTTATTAATAGAAAATGCCAATCATTATGTTAGCCTACATTCTCTGCTTTATTATGACAGTGATATGGAAAGTTGATATTACCAGAGTCAAACCTAACATAATCCCAGCCTGCCAGAATCAAAACGTACAAAATATGTCTGTTATAATTTCTTCTGACAGCAGTTTAGAAATTTCTAATTTGATGAACTGGGTGTCTTCTTCGGAATACCGCCTGGATCTAGTAGCTATAGGTTTACAGTCTGGGGATAGATTGCCAAACAACTTATGAAGCTGCACAAGAGCTGGGGCTGCATTGCAAATTTGAAGAGTGTCACGCTTGCCACCAAATGACATATCGATCTTAGAATGCAATTTCATTACGTCATGTCCTATGAGAACATCAGCACACAACTCATTAAAAACAGAAAGTTTAAGATTCGGATAATCATTACCAAATTAACAAATTTAGAATCAGGTAATAGTTTAGGTTAGGGGGTAATTCTCCACTAATACAGTCTACAGTTAGATTTTTTTAGCATTACCCGTCGCGGCTTCGCCCGCAATCTTAATAGTATTATTGAAATTAGGAAATGCTAATTATACCCAGTACATATTGTTTATATATAACTTTAATTTCTAACATTAATTTAGATATAATTAATTTTAAATTTTAAATTCTTTTGAGTTTAAAAAAAGTCAAAATTTCAAGTTTAAAAAAAGTCGAAGTTATTTAAGATTATAAATAAATTTTTACTCAGTAAAGTACAGTATTTATTAAAATGTGTTAATCATATATTTCTTACATTCAAACTATAGCAAGTAAAGCTGCAACGGGAATTGTCATCTACAAAACATTTACATATTTTTAAAATTGAGTTTAAAAATGTACATAAAACTAAAAATAATATGTAAATGAGAATCATAAAAAATATATACACTTATGAAAAATGTAAATTTTCCTAAAAATAGACAAATAAATCAATATTAAAGTTTAAACTTAATTATTTCAAAACTTCTTTATACACTATGTTAGATGTTTTTCCTCCTGGTGACAGAATTACTAAACTTGATGGACTACTTGTTCTGGAACATCCAACATATAATTGTCCGTGTGAAAAACAATCTTCTCTTAAATCAATTCCAGCTCTTTTTAATGATTGTCCTTGTGACTTATTAATTGTCATTGTGAAGCACACTTTAACAGGAAATTGAATTCTTTTGAAGTCAAAGGGATAGTCCGATGGTATCATAGGTATGCGTGGAATGAAAACTGATTCACCTTTGGCACTTCCAGTAATAACTGTTGCTTCAATAAGATTTTTCTGGAGGGCAGTCACACGCAGACGTGTACCGTTGCACAGTTTTGGAGGGCAAAGGTTTCTCAAAAGCATAATAGGTGCACTAACTTTAAGCGTTAAAACATGTGGTGGAAATCCAGGCGGGTTCAAAGAATTCAGGAACTCTGTTGGAAATTGTACTGCATCATCAACTTTTAAAGCTAAATCAACAGACAGCTGCTGAATTCAGGCATTTTTTCGAATTGAAATGAATTTAATAAAATATTATTAATTTCAGAAGTTGTGTCATTTTTTAAAGTCAAAATGGCTCTTTCGCATAGCCAGTCAATCGATTTATCTTTGAGATTTTTAATGTCGGGATATATTCTCGATATCAGGTCTTCCAAAGTACTTAATACTGTGCCTAATCCTGTAGGCAAAGCAATCTTTCCTTCTGACCCTGGATAATCGCCGTTTCCAATTTGTAACAGGAGTTCAGAAAACTGCACAGCAGTAACATTTCCTCTTAAGTAAACTCTTAAATTTTTTGTGAGCGAAAGTTTTGTTATTTGAGGCCATAGATATGAACTCTTGATGCAAGCTTCGACTTCATTGGCTCGAGTTCCTCTCGGTACAACTGGTAAAGTCTGACGGAAGTCTCCTGCTAAAAGAACTGTTACTCCACCCATCAAAGTATTCTTTGAGTTTCTAATGTCTTGCAGACATCTGCTCAAAGCTTCAAAGCCTTTTTTATATGACATTGAGCTCTCATCCCAGACAATCAGTTTGCAATCCTGTAAAATTTTTGCTAGATTTGATTGTTTATTGATATTGCATGAAGGAGTTGTGGTATAATTTAGATTCAATGGCAGCTTAAAGGCTGAATGTGCGGTTTTTCCTCCATCCAATAATGTAGCAGCAATACCAGATGATGCTGTTGCCAAAGCGATGTTATGGCTGCTTCTCACTTTAGCCAAAAGCAAGTTAATGAGGAAAGTTTTACCAGTTCCACCAGGAGCATCTAAAAAGAAAACTTTCCCTAAGTTGGATTCAAATCTGTCTAAAACTCGATCATAAACGATCCGTTGTTCATCTGTTAATGAGGCTTCGTTTTTCAATACAGTTTCATTCAAAGCAACAATATCATAATTAGTTTCTCTCACATAATCTTTGTTTCCTAAAATTTCACCAGATTTTTTTGGATTAGGTAAACCGTATTCTTTCATGTTTAGTCCACCTAAAGCTAAAACAGAATCTTCAAGTAACTCTAAACACATATTGTATACTAACTCTACTGATGGATTATTTTGTAAATGTTGTCCGTTCAATTGGTTCATAATATCTTCTGAAAGATCACCCTTAAATTTATTCCACAGACTCAATGCATCGGAGAGATGGCAAAATACCAGCATTACACTAAATAGTTCCCGCATTTTAAAAGGTAAGCGTGTTATTGCAGCTTCTTTTAAAGTAAACTCCCATGCTGGTCATCTTCTAATAACCCGAGCGCCTTGCATGTTGCTTGGAAAGTACGATACTCAATAAGATTTACTGTTTTTAAATAAGAAAAGGATGTTGGGCCTCTAATGTGATGAAGAAGAAGACGGAGATGATAACACTCTACGTTATTGGGATGAATAGTGTATACTCTAGTTAAAGCATGATCCTTTCTTACTCCTGGCCAACCTTCTGCAGCTTCTCCTCGTTTACGCCGAACAATTTTTTTATTTTGCCATACGTAGTACGAAGGCACTTGTAAGTAATGTAGAGTTTTAGCAAATTCGTCATTTTGGCATAATTCGAAAAAGGCCAAAAGAGTTGTTGTTGGTTGATGAATAAGTTTTTCATTTATATTATCCGCAGTAAAGTAAATACGTTGTCTATTTTCTAGATGAACATCAAGGTGAGTGACAGCTGGATACCTGTCATGAATTGAAAATCCTAAAATTCTCCAAACTGCTTCAGAACTACTTATATATCGACCACTTTCATACATTTTTATTTCATCTATCTCGTTTTTTTCTCCATAGCAAATGCTGCTTGATCGTTGCCTTTAGTAATATATTTGCAAACGTACTTTATAGACTTTACAGAGCTGGTTATTTCTATATTAATATGGGCGTTAAAAGTACGTAACAAAACAGGGTTATAAGGTACTACCCATCGGTTGTCCAAATCTACTGATTTTATGTTCACCTTAAAACCTCCATCATCTGGCGATCGTCTTTTATATTTTGGATATCCATCTTCACCTCTTCGAGTTTCTTGAAGAAGCATAGCCGGATAATACTAAGCGCAACGCACATCTTTCATGCAAGGAGAGCTTTTATTCAAAATGCCACATGGTCCATGTATCATATTGGCCTTGACTATCTCATAAAGTAGTAGATCTTCATCAGGGTTTGGAATTTCAGCACATACGAATTTATCTATCATATTGGATGAAATTCTATCTTCCAACCATAGCAATATGTGAACATTCGGCAAGCCTCGCTTTTGCCATTCAACAGAATACATGGGACATCTAACTTTTCCAAACAGTTGGCCTTTAAACAAAAGATCTGTTAACTCTTTTACTTTACGATTGAAAACTCTTGCAATAATATCAGGACGATGATAATGTTTTTGCCCAGGTAGCAATGATTCTTGAATCTCCTTCCACTTTCGATTGCAGGTGAATGTTATAAATAAATCTGAACTTCCATAATGTCGGACGTAAGTCATTCCATCCTGACCCCGTTCATGCATATACCGCGGTCTTCCAGTAAAAGATGATGGCAATACTACTAATTTTCCAAGTTGATCTGCTTGAACGTCTTGTCTTCCTATGGCGTCTTTTAAATGAATATAGTTATCTGCCCTAAGCCTTTTTTGATGATATCTGATATAATTCAATTTTTCCGTCTCTATTTTGGCGTACATGTCAACTAAATACTGACTAAATAAAGCACCATAACGAAGCAAATAGTTATTTTCTCCTTCCCTCTCCATAATTCTGTAGGCATAAAAACAGGCAGCAGATACATTTTTGTTCAAAGGAAGTTTCGCTGTAGGATCACATTGTGAAATGTCTATTGAATATCCATCTTCTCCGTGGCAAAACAAGCGCATATTGTAGTGCATCATAAGATCTATGAAGTTCACTGATACGTTGTATTTTGTTATCGTGGCTTTGAATGACAATATCCTGCTTTTCGAACTGCTGTCCAACTATTACCAAAGCTACCTCATTAGATGTGGGAGCATTGTAACAACCTCTATGAGCGTTGGCATGCTTTCTGTCTGCGTGAATCACTATTTGAAAATGTTCGCAATTCTCCGGTACCTTATCTATAGTAGTTTTTAAATCTCTAATGTACTTATTTTCACTATGAAGCATATCTTGCAGCTGTTTAACTAAAAATAGTTTGACATCTGGATAGTTCGAGCACCTAAGTCGAGCTTCTTTT
This sequence comes from Philaenus spumarius, assembly GCA_018207615.1. Taxonomy (NCBI): domain Eukaryota; kingdom Metazoa; phylum Arthropoda; class Insecta; order Hemiptera; family Aphrophoridae; genus Philaenus; species Philaenus spumarius. The sequence continues at coordinate 55,732 of JAGFPH010002425.1, read as the reverse complement.
TCATCTTCACCAACAAAATAGATTTGCAAAAATTTAGCCTCTTCTTCTGAATGTGGGAGCAAGCTTCCATATAAATGGTAAACTTGGCCTTGCACTTTAAAAGTTGGCATAAAACCATCTTCAACAATCTGTTTAGCACCAAAAGATGTCATCTGAAAGCAACCGTTGTACCGTCTAATGCGATCAATGAAGTGGCTTTGCTTAGGGTGTTCACCAATAAGTAAATTATATAGTGGTTCTGGTGGAGGTTGCAAAGTGGCGAGCTGTACTTTACCAGAACTATAGCACATACCAAGTGTCTCGCCTTTCCATTTAAGAGCATGGCAAAACCAACATTTTTCACTCATAATACCAATGTCATTTTTATAAACTATATTAGGATATAGGCCAGACCAGAAAGTTTTTTATTTTTCCATATGCGCAGACGAATTTCTGCCCGAAATCCTGGATTATTTCGATCATATAGATTTTGGGATGCTCTATGAACTTCAACATGATTGCTTTGATACTTAGCTGCTGCAGCTCTGTGGACTTCTGGGCGATTGTTTTGATAGGCAACGGCTGCTGCACTGTGCACCTCTGGGTGATTATTTTGATATTTAATTGCTGCTACTCTATGCATTTTTGGGTGACGCATCTGATATGCAGCTGATGTACATCTATTTAAATCGGGGTGATCATCTTGATACTTTTCCACAGCTAGCTATTTGATAACCTTTTGGGTTGGTTTGTTTATACTTTTTCACAGCTTGAATATTTTGATTTTTTCGTGTTCTGTCTGTGTACCTAGCACGATGCTTTTTATTTTTGATATAATTAGTTAATGTAGAATTTTGTGAAACATTGTCTTCGGAAATAGGCAAATACACGTCAAAATGACTACTATTAATATTCCCACTTAGGCGCAATCTTTTTACGCGGAATGTGTCTGTACCAAATTTTGCATAAAGATTATGATTATAATAAACTTCAAACAAAAATGGAAATATCTCACCAGCGGCAACCAATTCGCAATAACCAGCATATACTGAATGTTGATTCATTTCACGTACATACTTCACAGAAGTTGAAAAATTATCGCCATTGGAGTTATAAGAAATCTCAAAGTTGAAAAATTATCGCCATTGGAGTTATAAGAAATCTCAGCAAAGTTATTCTAATTTTCAGCCACATACGTAACAATTGTTTCTCGTAGCTCCTGACACCTTTCTTGGGTATTAAATAAGAGAAAAGAAAGAGCTCGAAAAAGGCAGGCCCCATCTCCAATGATAGATACAACAGTTTGGGGTATTAACATCTCATTGGCGTTAATCTCATCTATCAACATGTTTTATCACTTTGTTGAACAAAAAAAGTAACTTCATTTAGTTCATTGTATAAAGTTATATAGTACTGTACAATAAATTATTTGTACATTTACCTTAATTATACCGGTTAATCTTAGTAATATACAAACTAAAATTGGTTTTGCTCTTCCAGTAAATGACACTTAATTTTTCCTAACAAAAATGTTTTATTTAACTATTATAACTTTGGGTTGATTTCACTAACAACTACTTAATTCCCATACACTTAAAAGTCGAAATTTTGTTGTAAACTGCACTATTTATATTCATTCAAACGCACAATGTTTGGGTGTATCCCAGTAACATATTTTATAGAATTTGTTTGTAATATTATTTCTCCATTGTGTGACTTCACTGGAACATTTTCTTAGTTCTCGCTTTGTTACAATATTTCTGATGAAACAGTAATGTAATCATTCTTGAGAGGATGTTAAAAGTTAGAATTTAAACAAATATATAAATTATACATAGGCCTACACATATTTCATGTAAGCTGTAACACTGAGCAAATAAAAAAAAATGTAGGCCTAAACTTTAATTTTTAAAAATACTTCGCAATATTGATGTAAATTGGTTTTCTAATTTTAATTAGATTTCAAATTAACAAAAACTGGACAAAAAGGTTAATAATTTAGTAGTAAAGACAAAACAAAAATTAGTAGCCTATATGAATAAATCTAACTCAAATCCAAACCTAAAAATTAATCAAATTTTTATTTGAATTTTTGATGTAATAACTTTTGTAAGGAAACAATAAAGTAACTCTATTAAAAGTAAAGGTTATACAATTTAAAATATCTATACTGTTAATGCAACACTGTAACTGTAGACTGTATTAGTGGAGAATTACCCCCTAACCTAAACTATTAACTGATTCTAAATTTGTTAATTTGGTTGCTATGGTAATAAATCTAAATACTTTCAAGAAACATGTGTTAGTTCAGTATAGGCCTAACATAAAATTGTATTAAGTTTTTGATCCAAATCAGCTGTTTTATTCATAATATGTAACAAAAGATGTAATTAGCCTATATTATAGTAAATCTTTTAAATTGACTTTTCCTTTGTTTTTATGTTAACTTTGTTAACCTAACCTAAAATTAGTAGTTGGTTGTGCAAAATAATTAAAACAAAATTGGCAGTTGTAGGGTATTTTTTTCAAGTGATTTTTTTTATTTTCAAATAATTGTATCAAAAATTAAAATTTCATAATTTGTAAATTTAAATCATTAAAATAATAATATTATGTTAGTTGGTTGCTGTGGTAAAAGATATAAAAAGTATTCAACAAACCATGTGTTGGTTCACTATAAATAGGCCACTCCTAGAATTGTGTTACTAATTTACTAAGTATTTGATTTGAATCAGCTGTTTTAACTGTTATAGGGATAAGAGTGAACCCCAGTAATTTGATCATTTTCAACCCTTAAAACCAATATTTTGCAAAATCCTTTCTTAGTGCGCCTCTACATAGTGTTATTAACGTTCCTTGAAAGTTTCAAGTCTATAGCTATCATAATTTTGGCTGTACGTTGATTATGAATCAGTCAGTCAGTCAGTCAGGACATCTTCTTTTATATATAGAGATATACTACCATATATATTTCCATTTTGTGTTTTAGGTTATCTCATAAGCTAACTAAATCATATGAAGGTCTGTTGAGCGTTTTTGTATTAAATAATCTTCTGTACAAATTTAGTTTAAATTATATAATTTTTTTTTTTTAAATAATGAAAACTATTGTATTTTTAGAGGGTGGGTTTTCCTTTTAAATTTTTTTGCTTAAGGGAATTTCTTATGTAAAACTTTTTAAGGGCGCATTAATTAATAATTTTTATTCTAAGGGCATGTAATTTGTTTTCTATTCTTTGTTTAAAAGAAATAATATTTAAAATATATATATATATATTTTAATAAATCTAATTTGAATAAATTAGCTACTTGTCTATTATTTATTTATTGTGATTTTTTTTTTAAAGTTGTAAGTGGATGACTCAGGCTTTTCAGGGGAGAGAGCGATATAGAAAGGTAAGATTATTTAATTGTTTTTGTATTTTGTTTGACAATAGTATTTTTCAGTTTTTGTTTGGTCCACGGATCCTCATAAGTTTTTTTTATATGTTAACTTGTTTTACTGTCACAAGTTACAGTAACATTATTTAGACTTAGTACAAGTTTTATTCATTATGGCCTTATTTTTTTCAGAAAAGCTGGGTAGTTCTTACTTCACCTTTACCAGAACAGTTGAAAAGAAGTAATATGCGTTTAGTTTTAACACCAACCTCAAACACTGTATTTACTATAGAGAGAATTTCAAGTTGTAACGGTCTAGGTAAATTGAAAATAATTTTTTCTGAAACTGTTTCTAAAATATTTTTTATGTTATCAATTCCATTTTGTTACCTACTCGCTTATACTTAAATTTATAAAATTAATTTAACTTTTCCTTGATTTGAACCAGTAAAAATACCACATGGGCAAATTTGTGTTCTTTTTTTGTGTATACTGTATTTTTTATTACACAATATATTTGATGAAATACGATAAAACTTTAATGAACTTAGTTTCGAATAACAATTATATAAACATTTTAACAAAGAGTAAAGTACCGGTAATACGTTTACTAAATTGTATTGATTACATTAAAGTTTTTTGTATTCCATTCTATTTTAAATCAATTTTAAAATTATTGTGAAAAGGTGTTGGTTGATAAATTTTAAGAAAAAAAAGAAAGGAGATTTAGTAATTTTCTATTTTTTTTTTATAAGAAATTTAAAAATTTTGGTGTTTGTAATAATAACAACTGTAATCAATTTAAACTACAATTTTGCTAAATATTTGTACTGGTTTTTAAGGGCATTTTTTTATTCTGATTTTAATAGCAGTATCAATAAATATGATATATATATTTATGAATCTGATTAGATCTATATTTATTAAAATTATAAAATTATTAAAGGAAATGATGTTACTGATTGAGCTTAAAAGAATGTAAAGCCATAGCTCCTTCAAGAAATAAAGCAATTACTTTTGATGTTTTCTGGGATAACGGATATAAAGCTATGAAATCATAAAAATAATCTTATTTATTTTTTCTTTATAGGCGAAAAACCTGGGTGGTTATCATCGCCAGGAAAACGAAGAGCATTCGCGTAAAGCTCATAGACTTAATAAGTAATTGAAATACATACGATCAAACACGGTACAAATTCAACTTTTAATTTACTCACACGACAGACACTACACGATACAATAACAACAATAATTACACAATAACAACTTGTCACAGGGCTGTCAAGGGCCCTGTTACAATAAACTTACATATATTTGTATAACGTATATTTATTATGAATTATTACTTATAAAGTTTTAAAGTGTGTTATGAATGTGGCACTTTATGTATGTATGTACTATATCCTCCCTGATGGTCTAGTAATGTGATATGCTTGCATATAAAATAAGCTGCTAAATTGTTTTATGTTCATTTTTGTGAATATAGATTCAAGGTGGTGCTTCAAAAACTTACACCAGCTAGATTCTAATGTAACCTTAACTTCTAATGGAGGCTGCAAAATTGGTTCAACCTTTGCGTGTCCACCAAGTTTTGACGGAGATAAATGTGAAACAGGTAATTAATTCTGTTGTCAAAATAAATTATAAGCTTGGGTCTACTTATTTAGTAAGACTCTCATTGTTTGTTACAGTTTTTAAACATAACATTTTTAGAGATATGAGTATCAAACAAATTGAATTCACTAATTGTATTTTTTAAATCATTGGCACAGTATCAGCCAATCATGTAATTTTAGCCTAAAATAGGCAATCAGCATTCCGTGACCCCAAGCTAGGTTAGATGGAGGAAACACTTTAATAACAACTAGCTTTTTAAATGAGAGGTTCTATTTTACTCATAGTGAGATTGCTAAACTCAAATTTATCCCAATTAGTCATCCCAAGAATCACTTAAAATTAAGATTGAAAGTGTCACCTTGTCTTTGGTTTGAAGTTCAGTCTTTCATGTTTGGCAGAATGTACCAGGCACCTAGCCTTCTGTGGCCGAACGTTCATGGCACCAAGCAAGAACATACTCTTAGCAAAAAATCTTTGTCCCAAGTTTTGTTGTATCCCTCACCAATATCTCGACTATTTGTTACTTATTTTTAGTTGAATTTTTAAATTATTTAAAGATAGAGGAGAGTAGGGTATTATGGAATAGTCGGGAAATATGGAATACCAAGTTTTCCACTCTGTTTGTTGCTGCTATCACGTGGGAATACCATGAACTACTCAAGAAATAAATATTTGTACCTGTGTACCTGTCTGTGGTCTGTAGATCACCCCTTAAAGGCTACCGCGGTTTCAAAAAACTAAGTTTTCATCATCAGGCTCAACACAATATGTCGGATTATTCCATTAGAAGTCGTCATAACATATAAAACGTAAAAAACACACAACACAGCACAAATGTTGTGTTTGACAACACCAAAAATAGTTTAACTTCGGAATTGTTGCATACTGAAGCAGCCATCACAACGTTAAGAAACGAGGAATTGAAAGAAATCACTAGAGCTACGATTGCCGGTAAAGTTAAAAAAGTATTAAAAAACCCAATTTCAATTAATACATATATAACTGGTTTTAAGCCACTCAAATGTTCTGTAGAATCTATTATAAACAAACTCGCTGAGCACGATGCAACAATCACGAAAGCTGATAAGGGTAATACAATAGTAGTCATGTCCAATACAGATTATACGGACAAAGTACATAACTTCTTTACAGATAACAACATTATAATGTTGACTCACGATCCCACATTATCTTTTTCCAAAGATATCAACAGAGCTTTAAGAGGGGGCAAAACCCAGAAAATACGTGGCGTAAAACATGCTCCACGCGGGAGCAAATAACGTTGCCATTTTTCATTTTAAAATTTTCAAACAAAAACCATACTACAGTAAAAGAATTAAGTAAAATCTTTTGCTTTTTAAAATATAAAAAATTTCATCTCCTTTCCTTCTACATAGTGCTAAAATAACAGATTTTACGGCAAATTACCGTTCAATTTGTACTAAAACTATTTATTTGATCAAAATTTTACAAAGCAATTCGAAAAGAACAGTATTTCATCATTTGAATAAAATTTATTTTGAACCGAATTAAGTGCATTTGTCGACGTTATATGTATCCGCGTAAAGGCTTACATTACCAAAACTACGCTGAAACGAGCCACCCCTGGTTGAGAAATATTGAACTATGTCAGCGCGGAAGGATACTTCGACCATTCATAAAATAGGTTCACCACACAAGTTTGACTTATCTCGGCTGTTATTTATATCGTTTGTCATTTGTTTTACTCACATACCGTTTCTCCGACATTTGTTTGTCAAATTTATAAAATATATTTTGCTTTATTCTTGCAGGTCAAAATAGCAAATTTTATTTTTATTAAACAAAAATCTCTGTTAATTTCCTTGATACAGTGGTCATACTTCGTTATAGTATTGGCGGAGTATAATTCCTGGAATCTGTGTGTAACATTGTTTATACATCGCTAGGCCTATCATTTTACAAGGGAAACTAATAAATTTGGCCAGTGGAACATTGACGGGACGGTTTTGATAACTACATTTGATACGATATTTGGTATCGATTCAATATCGAAATAATATATTGATACCCCAATAATATCGAAACATTAATAACGATATTCAAGTTATCGGTATCGGAAGTATCGAATAAACTTACCATACGCATACCAGTTATTCATTTAGCCTGAAGTGGTAAATAAATATTAATTACATATGAAATGCTCAAATACATGAAATATCGTGTTTTTCAGCTGTAAGATATACCACAAAAACTTTAAAATTGTACTTTATTATTGAGAATTAATTATAAAACAATATCAATTCTGCAGATGGAGATGTTTGTATATAGCATCAATAGTAAATAATATTGTAGACTGACGCAAGCACTACACATAAATCACAAGGATCAAAAGGCAGTTCTACAGGGGTTACTCGTAATATTTCCAGTACCGGAACGCTACCGGAACGCTGCCGGAACTGATCGGAAGTGACCGAAATGCGGACAATTCTTGAAACTTTCCCTTCTAAAACTCATACTTTACGTACCTTTGGTGAGTTTAAGGGTGCAGATAATTATGCTTACTTTTATAAGAATAGTACGCATGTATAAGTAACTATTTTTGTACTTGTATATTATGAATATAGCACATAGCAAATTTTAGAGATACATACTATTTCAAGAAAAAAACTTGGTAAAATGTATCTTATTTAGACAATAGCTATTATCAGAAATTTAAACCCTCGGTAAAAGACTGTAAACCTAAACACATTTTATATATATCAAGAAATTACTTTTCTTTATACAAAAACAATTAAACACAAGCAAGCTTATCACGAGAAAAAGTTAATAATAAATAATATAAAAAATATATAAATAATATAAAAGTTTAATCATTGCTGGTTTTTAAACTTGTCGGCCACCTTGACTCTGAATCATCGGTCTCTTATTCGTAGTCGTTCGCGGCGCTCGCCGAACATCAAAGGCGTATTTATAAACAAATTTATAAAAAGCTGTACCGGAACGGCGTTGCGGCACCAGTAAACTCCTGCAGTTCTAAGAAAAACACAACCCTACCAATGGTTTGTTTACTTTTTGTGATCTGTCCACTATCTTTTGTGAGGGGTGGGGGAACTAAGTCCAATGGTCAAGTTCATATTGCGTTTCGTTTCGTCAGTTTCGTGTCATTCAGAGCCGACATGTAATTACTGTGAGGTTATTTATTTCTAATTAATTTTTATTACTTATCTGGTTAAAGTTATGTGGTCTTCTTGGAGTGTAAATACTATTGCATACATCACAAATTAAAGTGTAAATATATATATATTATATTAATATTAGTCTAAGAAAAATTCGTATTGGACATATTATACGGTGCTTAGATTTATTTAGTGTTTGTAACAATGCCACCAAAAATACACAGTCAACGCGTAGGTATAGTCAAATTCAACTCAGAGTGAGGCGGAAGTTCAAGCCTACGGAGGGTCAGCACGGTCGACTGGTTTCCGCTCCACACCTACCTGAATTTTAATTGTTTATAGTAGCGTTATGCAAACTTTTTTTATAACAAGAAAATATAAAAATAAATCACATAACGTTGTGTATCATGATCGTCTGTTTATTTTGGTACCAAATTTGAAGTAAATCGGTAAATGTTGAGTAATTAAATAGTTCTTA
>JAGFPH010002425.1:28295-47019 GCA_018207615.1 Philaenus spumarius | reverse complement strand
AATACAGGGTCTTGATAGTTACAATAATTGCGTGCAGGAATGAGATATTACTGAGAAGATTAAAACAAATCTCGTTCTAATTTTTCATCTGGAGCTTTACAAATAAAACAGTAAAATGTCAACAGCGTTAATCCGGAGAAAATTATGCGCTTCGTACAGGCATTCAATTACAATACTTTTTTCTTGAATTCAAATTTTATAGATTATTTTGTAACATTATTTACTAACCACGTTGAGCTGGTGTATAGTATTAAAATGGTCTAAAATCCATCATGGTCTATGTGTCTTAAAGTAACGAAAGTAAATCAGTAAAATAATTTAATCATGTTAACAAAAATCATACATACATGTGAACTGACTTTTTGAAATTCAAGAACTAAGTAAACACAAAATGTCCAATACTTGAATAATTACATCAAAATTGCATAAAAACTATCCCTATAGTCCATTCGTTCCGCGTGACACCTAAGGGATTATGAACCTTTACACATACACCCTGACAAGCACACCAATGCAGTTGCCTGCGTCCGCCCCACCCGGCAGGTATATGACTGGGGCTCTCAGTGTGTAATTGCTACTTCTTTAAAATATACAATCGCATATATTATTTCTCAAGACTATTTTTTTGTCGGTACGCCATAACTTCCTTAATACATCATCAAATTACATGAATGAGGCATCATTTTAAAGCTTTCCTTAACCACTACACGGGAAAAATAGACAAACAGCTTAAAATTCATGTTTTAATAACAAAAATTGATTTAAAAAACTTTTATATTATACTCTGTATGTTCCTAATGAAAGGCGCCATCTACTAACCATCTGTTTAACTAGCATGACAGCTGTTAGTTAGATTATTTACACTGTAAGATTGTATAGGGAAACTGTTATTTATAAACTAATGTAAATAAATAAACTTAATTAACTGAATTAAATCAACGTGTTAAATCAGGTAAATGTAGGCCTACTCCGAACTTGCGAAATATTCGCACGGGTCAGCTAGTTTATAGTTTATTTAACATAACTTTAGTATTGGACAGCATTGGTGGGCCTATCTACATCATGACAGCCCGGTACCAAAGTTATGTTAAATCAAGTATAATTAATTACTGACATTAGTATATTTGTAAACTTCGTGCAATCCAAGAAAAATTACACCAAACACGCTATGATTTTGATAATATATAAATGTGCAACATGCATAGTAGTATTATATATTTAATATAGTCTACCGGTTACCATTAATTATTTTTGATACATTTTAACATCAAAGAGTGTTACATATTTTTGATTTATTTTTACTTTTATTTTTTGTGTATTCACACATAATAGCATGTATAAAGTAAAATGTAATCTAAAACTGCTGATTTAAAATAAGCAGCATTGTTTTTATCTGTTAATAAACGTGTTTTTGTTTATATATGTTCGTTCGGAACGAATAAAACCACTAACGTTATTGCAAATATTTTATATCAATATATAACAATTTTAAGTTAGTCTAGATTTTAACATGTAGCATAACATAGTAGAAATGTATTTTTAAATTCGGTCAAGTACCGCATTGTTTGTAAATTTATTACATTTAAAATAATTTAATTACCTTGTAAATAATTTACATATTTGTTTCTCATGTAGTTTTTAGAATGTTTCTTATTTTTCTTAGTAATATTTCTTGTGTATGAACATAATGTAACAACTATTATAAAATGACTCCGCGTGTTTGCCTAAAGGTAATATTAATTATATATATTACAATTTGAAATATTAAAATTGTAGGTTAGTCTAGATTTTAACATGTAGCCTAACGTAGTAGAAATGTATTTTTAAACTCGGTCATGTACCGGATTGTTTGTAAATTTATTACATTTAAAATAATTTAATTACTTTGTAAATAATGTACATATTTGTTTCTCAAGATAGTTTTTAGAACTTTTCGTAATATTGTTTGTGTATGAACATAATGTAACAACTATTATAAAATGACTCCGCGTGTTTGTCTAAAGGAAATATTAATTCTATATAGGCCTATTACAATTTGAAATATACTAAAATTTTAGGTTAGTCTAGATTTTAACATGTAGCCTAACGTAATAGAAATGTATTTTTAAACTCGGTCATGTACCGGATTGCTTGTAAATGTATTACATTTAAAATAATTTAACTATTTTGTAAATAATTTACATATTTGTTTCTCAGATAGTTTTTAGAATTTTTCGTAATATTTTTTGTGTATGAACATAAAGTAACAAGGTATTTTAAAATGACTCCATGCGTTTGCCTAAATGAAATATTAATTAAATATAATACAATTTGGTATATTACAATTTTAGGTTATACTAGATTTTAAGTTGTTAGAAATATACGTTTAATAATGAATAAATGCAGCTTCCGACACAGACAAAATAATGAGTACTTTTTTATTTCAATCACTCCAACACTGCAACTTGCTAAATATTGATGTTCTGAACACTGTCGTTGCAAATTATTGGATTCTCTAAAATAGACTTACATAAAACATGTTTACCAATAAAAAAAATTTATATGTAACATATTTTTAATCGTGGAACTAAATTTTATTAACTGTCGAGAAATAAATACTTGTCAGCATTTTAAATTTTAAAAAGAGATGATATTTTAAATTGGCACAAATCATTTTTTTTCCTAATTTGTGGTAGAATCCTTTTTCGTCTCAACCAAATAATCCTTATCTTTTATCTCATGAAACTTGAAACGTGAAAAAGAAGTGTCCGCCATCTTAAAACATGTGATATGGTTTGTATAGTTATAATAATCCAGTGTAAAAATTGTTTCATTAGTTTCCGAAAATAATGAACCATAAAGTTTGGATCACACTTAATGTTTTTCAGATAAATATTAAATGCAAATTTGTTGATGTGAGGTAAAATTACAACATTCTAAGGATCAAGGGTTTATTTAGTACATAATTGTTGTAAACTAATAAAAACATTTCATTACTAAAATAAATTATGTATAGGCTTAAACAGTAAACAAAACACATTCCATGTCAGTTAAATTCGCTACTTATTTATCTTTAGAAGAAGCCGTAAGGAATTAGCAGAAGCACTAAGCAATAAGGAAAGAAATGTTGACAAGGCTTAGTGCTGACAGCTGAAAAGGCTGATCAAGGTCAAGATATTTCGTAAGTAAACGGATGTTAGTCTCTACTCATAGAACTGCCGCATCGGCGGGACACAGACAGGGGAAAAGGTTGGAGAAGCCTGTAGTAGAAGGAGAGGGGGAGACAGAACTATTTTTCGTAGTAAATTCATTGCGCTTCCATGTAAAACGGCACCGCAGAAGTTCCAATATGTTCCGATAGGCTCGCATGATTTACAAATAATTTTTGTCTTTTGCCCCCTCTTAAACAACAGTACCAACCCGTTATCTAAGGAATGTATACAAACCTAATTTACCAATTCGACCTCTGGTAAACTTCACACCTTCTCCAGCGTATAAAGTTGCTAAGACACTAGACAGATTAATTATTAGGAAAGAAGTTGTTTTTGAAAATGACATGAGCTTAAAGAACAGCATAGACTTCATTGACCGAATTTCAAATGTGAAATTAAAGGACAGCCACAAATTGGTTTCATTTGGCGTGGTCAATCTATACACCAATGTACCGTTCTGTGAAACCACCAATATCTTAAAGGACAATCTTACCAAAAACTCCTCTCTTAATAAAGTAACAATAAGCGAACTAATTTCTCTAACAGAAACAGTTTTAAAACAGAATTATTTTAAATTTGACAACCAGTTCTACATACAGAATGAAGGTTTGGCTATGGGTTCCCCCTTATCTGGTATTCTGGCAGAACTATTTTTGAACCATATTGAAAATAAATATCTTTGGTCAGAAAATAACAATATTAGATCAAAAATAACATTTTACTATAGATATGTCGATGACACAATTGTGCTTTTCGAGGGCAACCACAGACAATTAAAGATGCTTCTTAACTTCTTAAATACATTCCATCCAAAACTCAAATTCACGCTGGAAGAAGAATCAAACAGCACTTTAAATTTTTTAGACTTATCGATATCTAAAGTAAACAATAAATTTAACTTTAACATCTACAGAAAACCTACTACTACAACCAAACGATACACGCTTCTTCTCACCACCCACGTAATCAAAAAATGGCAGCCTACCATAGTTTTGTTCACAGGTTAATTCCAATACCGATGGACAAACAGAAATATGAACAGGAAGTTAACACGATCAAATATATAGCTGTCTCCAATGGGTACAAAAGTTCTGACATTGACAAAATTCTTAAAAAACACTTAAATAATAAAAATAAAACACCTGAAAAAAGGAAAAAACAGACCTACGTTTCCACCGAATATGGATCGGCCTTAAGCCAAACCTTAAAATATGAACTGGCTAAAGAAGATGTCACCGTATCTTTTAGAACGTCCAATAAATTATCATCCTTCTTAAATATTTCTAAAAAACGCTTAAATGAAGACAAAAATGATAAAACCGGTATATATAAAATCACCTGTAACGATTGCCCCAGCTTTTATATAGGACAAACAGCCCGGTCATTTAAAAAACGCTTTAAAGAACACTTGCCTAAGAGATCTTTCACAACAACCTCTAGTTTCGCTGAACACCTCATTGATAATGATCATAACTATACTGACATCCAAACCAATTTAGAAATATTACACTTTTGTAATAAGAGTAAATATATGGATTCGTTGGAAGAATTTGAAATTTATAAAGGTGTTAAAACCGATCCTCGCAATGTCCTTAACGACAAACTTTATTTCAAATCCAATTTAATTTACGATATCGCATTAACTTCGTAATGGAACGTCGTCACAACTGATAAGAGCGGGGAGGGAGTTAATTCAATACCTAACCTTGTCCCAACAGTTACGATTCGACCGGTGCTTGCATCGCACACATTTTCTCGCGATAATCAGTTTTCGAACATAACTTCAGTGTTGTACTTGTGATGTGTTGTGTTGTGTTGTGTGTTTTTTTACGTTTTATATGTTATGACGACTTCTAATGGAATAATCCGACATATTGTGTTGAGCCTGATGATGAAAACTTAGTTTTTTGAAACCACGGTAGCCTTTAAGGGGTGATCTACAGACCACAGACGGGTACACAGGTACAAATATTTATTTAACTATAAACATGTGGTCCGGTGGCTATAACACAGGAATAAAAAAAAATATACTCAAGAAAGACTCCCTTGATGCAGTGCAGTGAGGGTTGACCGCGTGTCGTTATCGTACCACTCGTAACAGAACAAAGTGTGATTTTTGATTTTCAAGAGTTTTTGCAGGTAAGTTTTCAAACATTTTAATATACTAGTATACATGCGACTTGAACATTGATGTTAAGCTTAATTTACAACAAAAGAATCGTAGTTTGTTATACTGTTGTCGGTTATTTAGTTGACAATGTTTTGTCCATCAGTTTAAAGATTCATTTTCCAAGATGGCATGTTGGGTATTATGGAATACTAGATATTTCATAATACCCGACATAAAAGTATAGTATTCCATATAACCTGACAAAATATACTGAATAAGAATAAACTTGAAAATTGAGTTTTGAGTATAATACTTCATCTTTCAACAGCACTGTGAAAAACGAAGAGAGTCAATAGTTATAAGCAGGGAAAGATTTGCCACAAGGGGGACAAACGATGAGAGTCCTGCTACTAGACCGCAACACTGATGAGAGTCAGTCAGCTGTCCCATAATACCCTTCTCCTTCTCGCCTGTTCATTGTGTCCTGTGTGTGTATTGTGGTTATGTTTATTGATTGAATTGACGTCTTAGTGTTTTAATTGTGTTAATCAGTTTATTTAACGTAACTGTTCATTGTGTCCTGTGTGTGCATTGTTAATGATGTGTTTTGAGGTTATGTTTATTGATTGAATTGACGTCTTAGTGTTTTAATTGTGTTAATCAGTTTATTTAACGTAAGATTTTATAGTTTATTGATTCTTAAAATGGAATCTAGTGTCCAAGAAACTTGTTGTAACCCTAAGAAGAAACCGAAATTAGGACGGATGATTGATGTAAAGAAGAAGTTATTAGCACAAAGTCATGCGACAGGACCAAACTGTCACTGTTCTAGGCTAAAGTGTTTTGATGCAGTTGATGAAAGTTGTAGAAATAAATAAGTTTAACAACATTGGTGATTATAATGAACAAAACGTGTACCTAGGAGAACTTCATTGGTAAAACAAAGACGGCCCCGTCAAGATGAGCCTGTAAACCATTCTTATTCATACAACTATAAAGTAAGGCCGGCCCGCACACCAGATCATACATTTTGACTTACAACAAAACATTTTGTATGACAGTGTCGGAAGGTGTATGATGCGCTCGGTTTAACATTGGGTGAAACGGAGGTCCCGCACACTGGCTGCGACATTGTATAAAGGCGTACAGCGTTTTTTCCTTGTCTGGTCCCCCAAGTTTCGTATTACGACAAAACACCTTCCAACAAATAGAACTGCGCATGCGTGGGAGCCCCTATTCAATAACTTTTTACATGTGCTCACAGATGTTCTTATGTCAGTTAGTGGTGTTTGTATTGCGTATTGTCGTGCAGTTGATTGTAATTGTTTTCCTAAACCATGAGTGTAGAGGCGCAAGGTGTCGAAAGCCTTTTAGTGGATGTAGATCGACTCTTAGTACTGGTTGAGAGCCGAAAAGAGCTCTATGATGTTACATCGAAGGATCATCACAACCAAGATGTTGTAGCTAGATGTTGGCAAGACATTGGAAAGCAGCTGAACGCTCCAGGTACGACTATATTACTTTCCCGCATATTCTATAAAATATAGAAAGGTCTGTCTGTATCTGTTAAAATCCTTGAAGTGTCTATGCTAATTTTTTGCAACGCCAAGTCATTTCGGTGCGTATGCAAGTATATCTTTAAAAATTCACCAAATATAGTAATTATAAACCAATTCAAAAAGGTTCCATCTTTTTTATAGAGAAAGGTTTAAAGAATTCATATATACCAGTAAAAAATTGATTGATGTAAAATTTACAAAGTTATTAGCTCAAGAAACAAAAAATATTAATTGTTGATAGCCTTAGAACTACATATATATTATATATATATATTATTTATTTATTGTCAAATGTATAAGTGTTTGAGTGGACATATATAAATAAATATATACATAAATAAATAATATATATAAACAAAAAATGTTCAGTAGCGAAAGGAAACGTTCAACTTTAGGCCTAGCCTACAAGAGTAGTAAAAATTGTTTGGAACTTTTTTCAAAATGTAAAAAAAGTGTAGTAATTTAGTTCTTAATGGAACTCTATAAAAATATATATCAATTTCAAATTTTGAAAACACCAGTTTTAATGTTACTACTACAAGACATAATTATTATTATTGCTATTAGATGATTTTTAGTGGGTGAAATATTCAATACAAAGAAGAGTTGTCAATTAAGTAGAGCCAGACATTGCAGCCTCTTTTTATTCATAACAACCTAATATTACAGTAATGACTAACATTCATAAATGATTAACAGTACTACAACACTATTGTATACAAGAACTAACACAAAGCCATTTTTTCTTGCCAAGAAACTGATCCTTAACGTGAATTAAAATATTCAACATAATTATTTCTCACTTTGTACGCAACTTTTACAGCTCTTGCTCTAACAATCTCTTGTTCCTCGTCACATTCTTCAGTGTTCATCATCTCATCAAACACATTACCGAGCTTCCCCTCTTTCACTCTTATCATATTATGAAGAGCACAACAAGCTAATACAATGTTTTTCGTAACATCAAGATGGGCTAACATCGCGATTTCCAAAATGCGAAATTTCTTCTGCATCATGCCGAATGGACATTCCACAATCCTCCGTGCTCGAGAATGTCTGTAGTTATAGATTTGTCGCTCTCTAGTTAGTGAACTTCTTGCAAACGGCTTCATCATATGCTTATGCAGAGCGTAAGCTTCATCGCTTACAAAAACGTAGGGGAATTCTGTTAAATTGTTTCGGTATAGTTTTCTAGGCTTAGGTAGGTTTAATTTTTGTTCCTTGAATGCACGGCCAAATGATGATGAGATAAACACACCAGACCAGCATCATTATTCCTACCAGCCTCCCCTACGTCAACTACTAAAAAATTTCCTTCGTTGTCAACAACAGCCTGTAATACAACTGAGTGAAAGGATTTGTAGTTGAAAACACGGACCCGCAATTCAAAGGAGCTTCGATGCGGATGTGTTTTCCATCTATGGCCCCGCAGCAGTTAGGATAGTTCCACACCTCTTCAAATCTTTCTGCGATTGTTGTCCATTTTTCGGGGGTTGGTTCTGTCATCAAGTAGATTGGTGACAATATCTCCCAAATTGCAGCACATGTTTCTGACACAATCTTTCCGGCAGTGGTTGAAGTGTATATATTGGAAACGATCACCAGTAGCAAGGAACCTAAAACAACAAACTACATGAACTCACACATAAACATACACCATATACAAGTTGTACCAAAATGTACAGTATAATATTCCATATAAATTTTGTCAAAGCTAATGCTTGCAAAGCAAAATGGAACAGCCATTGCAGTTCTTACATCAGATACTTGAAAGACGTGAAGTGCCGGACAAAAAAAATGGTATTTGGCAGATGCCATGAGTTTTCTACAAAATTTTACTGGGCCCTATAGGCAGATGACAAGCAATTTTCGCACCGACCAAAATCCAGACGCTACCACAACGGCAACACTGAAATTGAGGAAGCAGTTGGAGCTTTAGAAACTGATCGCCAAGATGAATCGGTCCTTGAAAATATCGATGATGTGGTTCCAAAAAAAAGAAGTAGACAAACTGCTGTAGACATTCTTTTTGGGCCTATGGTCGAGTATTTACAAACCACGACGGAGAGACGTAAAGGTGATGATAAAAAGGAAAAAGACTCCATGCTAACATTTTTCAGAAGTCTACTGCCTGAAACAAAACAGCTGAGTGAACGCAATAAGAGACAGTTTAAGCTTAATGTTCTGGACACTTTCACTTTAGGACGAGCAGGGTAACGCACTTTTAGGCCAAAGTTCTCTGGAAGTTCGGGTTTAACACGATCTGAACTACAAAATTACAGTGTGGGGCAAAACTTATTGTACTGACCACATTCGGAATAACTGTAGTTATCCACGATAATTTATTTCTTATGTATTCTAGCAGATAGAACAAAAAATACCTAAATTTGATTCAATTTTGTAAAAAAATACCTTGATTTTGATACCAAACATTGATTTTTTCGATTTTTTCAAAAGTATAACCACCCTATTTTTATGGTCCGTTCATCGGGCTATTGTTTGAGAATACTGTTTTTGTTATAAAAAATGTATGAAAAGTAATTTGTATTTCATTCACACAAATTTGTAGGTAATTCGTACACTTATAAGGGCGCTTTTGGAGTGTTTTGGTTCTATATTAAAACCCTATTGATAAATAGTTCTGGAAATCTATCTGGTCGATTTTGGTGCGGTTAGAATTAAATTAAAAAATATCAGTACTGTTTCTGTTCATTTTAAAGGGTGGTACAAAAAACACCGACCGTCAGTCCATCTTAAAACATGTAAAGAATTCAAATCAGTAAAAACTAATGAAAACGATTCTATGGGATCCAAACTTAAAACAATAAAGTAACATGGAATAACCTGTAAACGTTATTGGTCTAATAAAAGGGGCAAGTGAAGAGCTCAAAGTAGAAGTTTTACAGTACATGAATGAAGATGATTATCAAGCTATGCAGAACGAACCTAAGGAATATGTACTTGAGACAAAAACACAACCTGATAAGTTGCACACCATCACTCAATAACCTGCAGCAAACTTTACCCACTCCAAAACTCACCTGAGACCCAGCAATTGACTTGCGGAAGCTTTGGACTCACAATGTTGGCATTCATGACTGTGGCAAAGTCATTTGGGATGTATGTTTATGTGGGACAAGAGTATGGCGAAAAGAGGCAGTGATGAAATAGGTAGCTGTTTATTGAAATGCATGAGATGTATGGGTATAAAAAGTAAGAAATTGGCAATATTTTCAGACAACTATGGGGGCCAAAATGCAAAATAGCAGCCCTTCACAACTACCTTACCTCCACTTGTGTTTTCAAAGAAATCAATACCTGGCCTACTTTTTTACCTTCAAATAGAGTCTTTGCTAAAATAGAGAAATTTCTAATAAACAATTCACTTATTTACACACTAGAACAATGGAGGGACGTGATCATTAAATGTGGACAAAAAAAAGGTTTTTGTTACGCAAATGACAAATGAAGATATTAATCTAACAGACTGAAGGAACACATTAAACACCAAAAAATCAAGGACTGAGGCTGGCAACAGTGTCAAATTTAGCAAAGCAATATGTTTGAAACTTGACCAAAGAGTCCGATGACTATGAAGATAAAGCATCGTCTCAATGCAGAATTTGGCAACGTTTCTCTTAGAAAAAGAGGAAACCAATCAACAACACAGAATATAAAAACAAGTATGATGGACCTAATCCCATTGAAAAAAAAAACTAAACGATATAAAGCAACTCCTTCCGTTCATACCATCAATATATCACAACTATTATAACAACCATCGGACAGCACTATGAAGCACTGAAGACAACAACATTGAAATAATAGTTTAGTGATTTTTAAAAATGACAAAGAAAATTATTTTAAATTAACTAGTGTAACATAAAAAATGTTTTGTGTTCCAGAAAATAGTTTAAATTTTTTTTAATGATTTATTTTCTTAAGTTCTATTAAATAATTTTCAAATAAATAAAATGTGTTTTTATGATTGCCAATAAAATCAATAACCATTTAAAATTTAAAACAAAGCGCAAAAAATTTAACATGATTTGGAGATTTATTTAAACTTGTAACACTTATAGTCCATGTAACAGGGATATGCAATTTTTAACTAGTAAATTCCCATAATGACTAAAACTTAGAAGAATGGTCTGGTAGAAAATGAGACGCAATGTACAATAATAAATATTTATAATTCATATATACATATAAGTTACGTTAAGGAATATTGTATAGCTTGTAATAAATATTAATGATGTTAGCATAAGTTTAGCAAAGTAAGCATAAGTAACTTGGAGAGGAGCTGAACCTTTGTCAGGCAGTCGTAGTTAGAAGCTCACTCCGTACACACCTAAATGCATATTAGATTGTACGTAAATTTTGTTATAAATAGTTTAACTGTATATTAAATGGTTTATAATAAAATAAAAGGTTTTAATCAATAGTTAAATGAATATTAATTGTTTTTTAAAAACCTAAACGTTCGGAAACGAAACGTAACTGGCGCAGTCGGTAGGACCACAACAATTCGGGAATTAGAAAACAACTCTAATTTCTCAGTTTCAACTGTTAACCGAAGAAGCGGACGTCTTGAATTTCAATGCACATGAGTATTCAGGATACTGCAAACACACAACGGAACTTCTAGTTCGAGCGGATATCGTACCAGCAAGTTCAAGAAGAGGGCATCTCGCCATCACACCAACGGAGGGCATCTCGCCACCAAACAACGGAAGAAGAAAAAGCAACACAACACTCCACGAAAAAGTGAAAAGTGAAAGTGATTACAGTTTTTCCCAAACAAAAGAATGAGCATATATTTGTGGATTCTGTAAGCAAAATCAATTATTAATAGCTATAAATATTAGACATTAATATTTAAATAATCAAAAACAAATAATCTTTTAATTAATTATTCAAATATTATTTAATAAGAATAACAATGGCAACCCAACACTTAAGAAAGAATATTTAGATATGATCCCTGAGTATAGCGGAGATGCTGCTATGCTTAGTCGATTTGTTTCTATATGCGATAAAGTAGTTGCAAAGTTTTATGTATCCGAAAATCCAGAAGATTTTCAGAATGAATATTTGTTTTCTTCAATATTAGCAAAACTAAAAGGACAAGCTTTAGATGTAGTTGTAAGTTCAAATACTTATTCATGGGTAGATGTTAGGAAAACATTATTGACAAGCTACCTTGATAAGAGAGATTGCTTTACATTAAATTTGGAAATGTCAGAATTAAAACAAGACTATAATGAATCCCCATTCAAATTCTATGAACGTATTCAAAAACTATTAAATTTACAAATTGCATTTTTTATGAATAAGGAGCCTTCAGCTGTAGATGTTTTATGCACATATGTACAGAAGTTAGCACTAAGAGTTTTACTAAGAGGTTTACAAGAACCATTAGGATCTCTTATGCGTACTAAAAATCCAACTAACTTAGAGGAAGCATTAAATATGTTGACAAATGATTTTCAGTTTAAAAATAATAAGTTATATCAAAATAACAGACCTATGTTAAGCAAACCTAATCAAATACAAAAGCCTATCCAACAAAAGACTTACCAACCTAAACAACCACCTTACCAAAATACCCAAAATCCATATTTAAATAAACCTTACCAACAACTTCAACCAAAACCACAGTTTTACGCGAATCAACAGCAAAAACCTAATACGAATTACCAACAAAATCAAAGACAATACAAGCCTACACCAATGAGTATTTCGACAAGACAGACGGATAATACTGTTAGGAACACTAGAATGTACCAATTAACAGGGAAATCGACAGAAAACACGTCAGAAGATTGTTTTCAAAATTTTGACCAAAGTGACGAAAATTTCGTAGAAGATCTTGAAACTAACGAACCTTTACAGGAACAATTTAACACATTAAGTTTAGATGACGGAGACAATGTAATTGAGGAAGAAGATTATTTTTTAGGAGCTACTAGCCTCGGAATAAATTCAAAATAATGAAGATTCATAATGAAAATAATGAATTACCGTATATTTTTGACCCCAAAACTAATTTTAAAATATTAATTGATACAGGAAGTACAAAATCATTTATAAAAAAAAAAACTTAGCTTTTGAAATGTATAAAAACACATTGAAACAAGAACCATTTGAAGTATCAACGGCACATGGTGTCTCAAGAGAAAAATATAGCTGTAAATTACCTTTACTAGGAAAGAAAGAAACGAAATTCTATCTATTTAATTTCCATAAAGATTTTGACTTATTATTAGGATTAGACAACATGAAAGATTTAAAATTAAGTTTGGACTTTATAAACAATAGATTAAAAACACCAGATAAAGAAATACGTATACTTTACTTCAACACAGAAGAAACAGAATGTAAACAAAAACTTAAACCTAAGTCTTATACTAAACCTAATGTTGACAAAAACGTAAACAGTTACGTAATACAAGCAAGAAGTAAACAAGTAGTTAAGATTAAAATAAAAATAATCAAAATGGACAGGGAATAATTCCATACACATATTCTAAAGGATTGGAAATACCTCAGTGTATAGTAGATATTGAAAACGGTGAAGCTTTTTGTCCCATAATTAATAATTCAATGGAAGACATGAAAATTACACCAAAACCATTAGAAATTGAATCTTTAAATGACTTTAAAATTTTCGACACATACACTAATAATAATTGTAACAAGGAAATTAATGCAAATTTTAATTCAATAAATTATAAGAAGAATACATTGGATATGAGTAAAATTATGACAGAACATATGAATTCGGAAGAAAAACATGAAATATTAAAATTAATAAAAGAGTATTCAGATATCTTTCATATCGAAGGAAATGATTTAACTTTTACAAATCAAATAAAACACGTAATTAGAACAACTGACGAAATTCCAGTTTATACAAAAAATTATAGATATCCAGAAATTTATAAAAAGGAAGTAAATAACCAAATTGAAGATATGTTAAAACAAAAAATAATTCAACCTTCAAAATCCCCTTGGAATAGCCCAATTTGGATAGTACCTAAGAAAGCTGACGCTTCAGGAAAACAAAAACTTCGTTTAGTTATTGATTTTAGAGGATTAAACTCAAAAACAATAGACGATAGATTTCCTTTGCCAAATATTACAGATATTTTGGATAAATTAGGAAGATCACAATATTTCACAACACTAGATTTAGCATCAGGTTTTCACCAAGTAGAAATGGATACAGGTAGTATTGAAAAAACAGCTTTTTCCACAGAACATGGACATTTTGAGTTTTTAAGAATGCCATTCGGGTTAAAAAATAGTCATCCCTTATTTCAAAGAATAATGAATAATATTTTGCGAGGAATACAAGATGAAATTTGCCAAGTCTATTTAGATGATTTAATTATATATTCAACAAGCTTACAAGAACACATAAATCGATTAAAACAAGTTTTTGATAGATTAAGAGAAGCAAACTTTAAAGTACAATTGGATAAAACCGAGTTTTTACGAAAAGAAGTAGCATACCTAGGACATATCGTTACACCAGGAGTTAAACCAAACCCAGACAAAATAAAAGTTATAAAAAATTACCCTATACCAAAAACAACTAAACAAATAAAAGGATTTCTAGGACTTGTAGGATATTATAGAAAATTTATAAAGGATTTCGCTAATATAACAAAACCTTTTACTAAATGTTTAAAGAAAGATGCAAAAATAGATATAACTAAGCAAGAGTATATTGATTGTTTCGAACTATGTAAAAATGTGCTATGTAATGAGCCGATATTACAATACCCCTATTTTGAAAAAGAATTTATATTGACAACAGACGCAAGTAACATTGCAATCGCAGCCATATTAAGCCAAGAAAAGAAAGGAGCTGATTTACCAATTGCTTAAGCCAGCAGAACTCTAAACGGTAGTGAAATTAATTATTCCACAATTGAAAAAGAATTACTAGCAATTGTATGGGCAACCAAATATTTTAGACCTTATTTGTTTGGAAGGAAGTTTAAAATATACACCGATCACAAACCGCTACAATGGCTATTTTCCGTAAAAGAACCGAATTCTAAATTATTAAGATGAAGACTAAAATTAGAAGAATTCGATTATGAAATTAAATATAAAAAAGGAAAGACAAACCAAAATGCAGACGCACTTTCCAGAATTCAATTAAATGTAACTCAAAAGAAATTAGCAAATAATGGTAAAGAAATTGACCCAGCTTTAGAAAGACCGAGTAATGAATTAATTGAATCATATTTCCCGGAATTCGATGATTTAGCATCAATGGTAGTAAATCTGGACGAAGAAGAAGACACAGACCAGACCATTCACTCTAATTACGAAGGAAACACGCAAGTGGAAATTCCTATATCAGAAGAACCAGTAAACTATGGAAAAAATCAAATCATACTTTCATTAGTTAAATTTCAACCAAAAAAAGTAATAATTCAAAAATTCTTTGGAACATTAAAAATGAGACTATTAGTTGAAATTTCGGAAAATAACATGGAACAAGATGTAATTAACTTTGTTAAGGAATATTTAGTACCTAATGTAATAGTATATTTCATTACTAGTACCGAAAGTGGCACTTTCCGGTGCGCGCCCAAGTTTCATGTGTGAGGCGGAGCCGAACACAGGAATATCGAATTTCACGTGTGAGGCGAAGCCGAGCATGTGAAAGTGTGTTTCACGTACGAGGCGAAGCCGAGTACGGGAATAATTGGAGCAAGTGCCGGAAAATCACTTTCGGTACAAGTTATGAACGGTACTTTTCATCACGACGCAAAAATACACACAATGCTGAAGAAGAAACCTCAGTAAAATGCAAACTATTATAAACTATATAAACTATTATGCAGCTGATATAAATTGTAAGAATAAACGGCAAAGCGACGTCAGAGCGCGTAGCGGGCAAATGGAAAACTAATTGAGAGCAAGGGAAAACAAATTTAGAGCAAGGGAAAATCAGCTGATCGTTTTTCCCTTGCTCTAAATTAGAGCTTGGGAAACGATCGTTTTCGTTGCTACCAGCTGACATCGAAAGTAGCTACTTTCGGTACGGAGTGATGAAAAATATAATTTATACTTTGAAAATGATTTTTATGAAAAATTCGCTGCATGTGTATCAAGAAACTTTAGGAATTCTCAATTGAATTTAGTAAAAAATAATGTGAAATTATTAGATGTAATTGACCCTGACGAAAGACAAGAAATCATAAACAATTATCATGTTAGTAAAACTAATCATAGAGGTATTACAGAAACTTGTAGTCAAATAAAACGTAAATATTATTGGCCTAACATTAAAGATAGCGTACAGGAAGTTATAGACAACTGTGACGTTTGTTTACAATCTAAGTATGAAAGAGTCCCATTGAAAACAGAATTAACTCTTACACCTACTCCATCAAGACCAATGGAATCATTATCAATTGACACTGTGACATTTGATTAGGCAAAGTTCATGACAGTGATAGACTCATTTTCAAGACACTTGCAAATGTATCGACATGTAAGTCAGCATGCGACAGAGATATGTGACAAACTAATTGACTATTTCACTAGCTACGGCATTCCAGAAGTTATCATCTCTGATAACGGAACTGAGTTTAATTATAAAGTTATTAAAGAGCTAATGGATTCACACAAGATAAAGATTCACTTCATAAGCACGCAACAGCCAGCCTCTAACGGACTATGTGAACGGGTTCATTCTACTCTAGTTGAACACATTAGACTTTTAAATAATCAACCAGAATTTAAAAATGATACCATTGCAAAGAAAATGAAGTATGCCGTCATGGCATATAACAATACAATTCATTCTGTTACAAAATTAACACCTGTAGAAATATTATTTGGACATATAAAGGTAAACTCGATTTTTGACATAAATTTGGAAAACAAGATCATTAATGATTTTATAAATTCACACAAAGAAAAAACAAAAAAGTTGTATGAACATATAAGGGAAGTAAGTCATAAAATCAAAGAAAATATTCAAAATAAAAGAAATGTAAATAAAGAACCACTTCCGGAAATTCCTCAAGAAGTTTACGTCAAAAACTTACAAAAACAGAGTAAAACCAAAAATAAATACAACAAAGAAGAAGTTATTTCAGTTAACCCAGAAAGGAAAACTGCGAAAATTAAGGCTAGGCATTTTAATACAAAAAGGAAAATACACCTGTCAAACATCAAGAGACCTAGGAAGAAAGGAAAACCCTTTAATAATTCAAAAACCTCTCCAGTTCCAGGTACATCGCATTGCTCAGAGTAACTACAATAAATGGAGTTGAAATTAGGAATATCACTAATAACATAGAAGTAATCCCGATTGAACTTGGTCCAGCAAGACTTAAAACATCCTACCATACCTTTGTCCATAACTATAATTTAGAAAACTTTATTATTCAGTTAGATAAGATTGATAATTATTATAATGAAATGTTAATGTTTTTTTATTTAAATTGCCAGCATTGTAATGCAAGTATATATACAAAAGTAGAGTTTACAACAGAAAATAGTGATAAGATTAGAGATATGATGAATTATTTTAAGTATATTAATCACACAAATGATGTACTAAAAGAAAAATTAGAAATTATTATGCTTAAAAAACCAAGAACAAAAAGAGGTCTTATCAATGGTTTAGGATCAGTTGTAAAATGTATTACAGGAAACTTAGACTCTTATGATGGAGAAAAATATGAAAAAATGATAGAAGACTTAAAGAATAATCAAAATAATATGATAAATCAATTTGACTCTCAGTATTCTATTAATGTAAAAATTACAGAAGAATTTAATAAAAGAATGAAAACTATTGAAAATAATTTTGATGAATACATGACAGATTGTTGATTGTACATGAAAAAGTCAGTGATGAAATAAAAATTGAACAATTTAGAAATATTCAAAATCAATTAAATATTGTGTATAATGTTATGCTACAATTAGCACAAGATATTGAAAATTCATTAACTTTTTGTAAATTAGGCACTTTGCACCCAAGTGTAATATCTGCACACGAATTGTTTGAGGAAATAAATAAGATAAAATCTTATTATAAAGGAAGATTACCAATAGATCTTAAAATAGAGAATATTTGGGAAATTGAAAGTTTATTGGAGATAAATTGTAAAATTAGTTCTAAGGAAATTATATACTTTATTAATCTACCAATTGTTGAACCAATAGAATACACTTTGTATAAACTAAACTCTGCACCTACTTGGTATGAATCGAATTATATGACAATAATTCCTGTCGTAAAACATGTATTAGTTCATAAGACAATGTCAGGTGAAACAATAATGTTAGGACTAGATCATAAGTGTAATGACAGAATTCACAATGCCCAAATATGCTCATTCACCCAAATTACTCATCAGGACCTTACATGTGAACATTCAATTATAAACTTTGGTACCCCAAATAAATGTAACTAAGTAAATTTAGAAATAGAAGAAAACATTGTTAACTGGATTCCTGAAATTGAACAATATTTATTAATATTTCCTAAAAATGAAACAATTAAATTAATTAATGTAAAAGACACTACTGAAATGTCTATGTATGGTATTTATCTATTACACATAAACAATAATGATGCATTTATTGAATATAATAATCATGTACTTATACATTCAACAAATATTAATACAGGGCATCCAAAGATTCTGGATGCTACAGACTTTAAGTTACAGGCAGACCAACAGCCAGACTTCTCTATCAAACTGCAGAGACTGGACTTAGACGAAATTGAATTACACAAAATTTCAAGGATAAACAAGGCTATTGAGCTATCATCTGATTTAAACATATGGACTATGGTCTTGTATAGTATCATGGTA
>JAGFPH010002425.1:7176-21990 GCA_018207615.1 Philaenus spumarius | reverse complement strand
CATTTTTTTTAAATCGTCACGTGGATCAGTATACCTACTGGGGAGATTACCACATTAAAAAAAAGTATCAATGCGCGGATAGCTGTGCAGCATGATTTTTTTTTAATCAACTGTGTTGTGGAAACCAGCTATAAATTCACGTGAAAAAGCATTTATAAAAATAAATTTTAGTTTAATGTAAAAAAATACATTACTTGTTAAACATCGCATAGAAATAATTGTTGAGTAAATATATTTCGTAATGGATATAAAATCTCAAATAGTAAACGAGTTACACAAACCGGCCAGGAGAAACTTTCCTCGAAGAAACACGGTTATTAAAGGACTTAGAGATTTGTACTTTCAAGCAGATCTTGTAGAAATGATCCCGTTTAGTAGGATTAATAAAGGAAACAAATATATACTGTTTGTAATAAACTGTTTTACAAAGTTTGCCTATGGCGTACCTCTAAAAGATAAATCGGTTAAATCTGTAACAAAAGCAATGGAAAACTTGTTAAATTATACTAAAATAAAACATCTGCAAACCGATGATGGGACTGAATATTTTAATAAATTGTTTAAAGCTCTTATGAAGAAGCATAACATAAACCACTATTCAACAAATAGCGAAAAGAAAGCTACTATTATCGAACGTTTTAATAGAACTATAAAAGGAATGATGTACAAAAAATTTTCTCAGAGAGGATCTTATATATGGTACGATATTTTAGAAAATCTTGTTCAAGACTATAACAACAAATATCATAGAACAATAGGAATGAAACCGATACAAGTCAACAAGAAAAATGAAACGTTAGTAATGAATCGAATAAAAAACAACACATTACCAAAACAAGAGAAAGTACCACCGATGAAATTTAAACAAGGCGATAAAGTTAGGATTAGTAAAAACAAGAGGGTGTTTACAAAAGGTTATTTACCAAATTGGACAAACGAAATATTTTCTGTACATAGAGTACAACCCACAACCCCCGAAACATACCTGTTAAAGATCACAAAGGCGAGCTGCTTAGCGGAGGATTTTACGGACATGAAATGAGTAAGTCTTCCATCGGTGATGTGTATTTGGTAGAGGAAAAGAAAGGGTGATAAAGTATTAGTTAGATGGATCGGTTATGATAAAACCGAAGATTCTTGGATACCTAAAAAAGATTTAATTTAACATTTTCATGGCATAATGTTTTTTTAAACATATAAAAAACACATGTATAAAATTATAATGGAAATTATAAAACAAAATGACAAACTAAAAGTTGATAATATTAACATATTTAGTGACATCGCATCCGGCGGAATTGGTAAACATGGGAGTTTGTTACCCGACTCTGTTAGATGTTTAATAAGCGGTCCTTCTAACTGTGGTAAGACTAACGTTGTTTTTAATCTGCTAACCGATGACAATGGGTTAAAATTTAACAATGTGTACGTATTTTCAAAATCGTTAAATCAGTCTAAATACCGTTTGTTGGAAAAAGTGCTGTCTCAAGTATCGGATGTGGGGTACTTTAAATTTAAAGACAACGAAGATGTTATTCACCCCAATGATGCTAAACCGTATTCGATATTTATATTTGATGATGTATCTTGCGAAAACCAGGATAATATTCGAGCTTATTTTGCAATGGGGAGACATAAAAATGTTGATTCGATATATATAGGTCAAACATATAGTAAAATTCCAAAACAATTGATAAGGGATAACGCAAACTTGTTGGTTATATTTAAACAGGATTAAACAAATTTGAAGCATATATATATAACGACTCGGTTAACACTGATATGACGTTTGAGATGTTTAAAGAAATATGTAGTAAAGCTTGGAGTGAAAAGTACGGATTTGTCGTTGTTGATAAAGAACGTGAGTTAAATAACGGGCGTTATAGAATTGGGTTTGATAATTTCATTTTATTAAAATGATAAATGAATAAAATAATGTTATTGCATGAACATCATTGCTACAGTTAACATCGGTGTAATAACATGATGGAAAAAGAACAATTAATAAATAAATTGAAAACTCTAAGCGATTCGGTCCGAAAAAAGAAAAAAGCTTTAATGGTAGACATAAATAAAAAAGTTGAGTTTTTACAAAAGACTTTCAACCCTGTAATTGATACATCGAACGAGGATAAACTTAATCTGAAAGAAAAATCATCAACAATTAATACAACTGAGGAGAACGTTGAGCAAAATGAAAATAATGGAATGATACCTATTAAAATACCTCTTAATATTCCTGCTAAAGGCCTGCTTACTCGAAAATATCTGTCGAAATTAGAATACGATGGTTATAAAGGTAAAAAGAGAAAAAATAGTCATGTTTTCGGTGCTCGAATTGAAAATAACGCTTTAATGATCGGCAGCTCCGAACTTATATTTGATGATTCCGATAACATTATTATAAACAACAAGGTTTTCAAAGGCACACCTGGTCTGTTTGAGTTAGTATTTAATACCAATCCTAAACAGTTTTCAAAAAAGGATTTATCTAACTTTAAAAATATCTGTATGGAAACAAACGTTCATAAAATAAAAATTATTCCCAAAACAAACCTATTTATCGAAATACGTCAAAAAAATACAAACATAATTTTACGTTTATTTCCACCTAGAAAAAAGAAAAGCGGATCTGAAATAAATCTTAAAACTGCAAACCAGTCGGACGTGCTTTATTACAACGATATTAACGATTTAGTAGATAGAATGAGATTACTACACGACGTTAAAAATGCCGGTCACACAGGGGTGGATAATGAAATGATTGCTTTAGTTAATGAATTAAAAAGAAGAAACGTTATAGTTTAAATACTCATTTTAACTATGAGCGTCGACAAGTTCGGACGTCATGTAAACTCTCTAATGAGAGAGTCTATGAGAGGAGCATCCGGACAGGGTTTCAAACTTACACCGGAGGGTAACTATGATATGCAAAATAAAATTCTTCGAAATGTAAGTCTTCCGTTGGTAGATGAAGATGTTGCGACAAAACGTTATGTAATAGAAAACACTCCAAATAAGGATAGTGAAAAATGGTTGTTTTCAAATAAAAGATTATCGAATATAGGGAACCCTGTTTCTGATAACGACGCTGTTAATGTGCGATCAATGAAGCAGTATACAATGACTATATCCGGATTAGATGCTTACAATGCGAATAAGCGTAAAATAATAAATATGTCTAGTGGAACCCAACCATACCATGCTGCTACTTTAAAAAATGTGCACAATATGTGTTTACATGTATCGAACAAGCATAAAGAGGTATATAAATTATTTGCTGCGAAAGTTTTTCACTATATGTACAAAGTAATGAAGACGTATCCACAAGGTAGAACAAGGGAGGATGAAACTAACTTTATAAATTGGGATGATGTATTTAAACTGCTTGATGCATTTAAACCTCTCACTATTTAAACAGTTTCAGTATATAAAGAATAGAGAATAAATTATGAGGAAGAAATATAAAGCTGTTAGTACGAATCAAGATTTTGATAAAGTAGGAGGTGGATTAACATCGTCTGCTTTATCGGTTTTAAAAAAAGTCATCAAACACATACCGGTAGGTACAGCGTTGAACAGAGCTAAAGACGTATTACCATTTGAACTTCATTTACCAGGAGGTTATAGATATTGCGGTCCTGGAACCAAACTAAAAAAGAGATTAGCACGCGGTGACTCTGGAATTAATAAGTTGGACGAAGCTTGTAAGCTTCATGATATAGCATATTCTAAATATAGCGATTCTAAGAATAGATCGATTGCTGATAGAGTGTTAGCTGAAAAAGCGTGGCAAAGGGTGAAGTCAAGTGATTCTAGTATAGGTGAACGAGCAGCATCTTTAGCAGTAGCATCTGCAATGAAAGCAAAATCTGTAATAGGAGGTGGAATGAAACGTCGAAACGGATCACGTTTGAAAAGTAAAAGAAGATTAAAAAATCGACGTAAAAAAAGCGGGTCAAAAAGAAAAAAGGTAAATAATCATAAAAAAAAAGGTCGAGGACTTTATCTAAAACCATATCGAAATGTGTATTAAACAAATCGGGTAGAATCATTATACCCAACAAACCGTTAAGCAACTATGATCTGTATCACTATGTGGATTGTTTGAAGATACCGCAATTTAGAGGAGTATTTTCAAAAGATGAACTTCCAAAAAAATTTGGAAAAATGAAACGGGGATAGTAAATTTAGACGATTCTTACGGATCAGGCATACATTGGATATGTTATAAAAAACAGAGTGACACCGTATATTATTTTGATAGTTTAGGTAATTTACCACCTCCAAGAGAGTTAAAAAAATACTTCAGACAAACGCGTGATGTATTATACAATTATAACAGAATGCAAGATGTCAATTCTACAATTTGTGGACATTTATGTTTGGATTTTTAACGACTAAAATCAGTCTTCTTTAACCCATTAGTGCATAGCATCCTATAAATAAGACACGTGGATAAATTGCTATAATATGGGGGTATTTTGATTTTTAATCTTTTAGTTGGCACCACTGCTTCCTCAATACAATAGGGAAGAGGAAAAGCACATTGTGAGCTGTTGTTGACAAAACCTCTCTTCATAACAAGGGAAAATGTCGAAGAATAATTATGTTACCACGCATGAAGGGTAAGTTTATTTTATATTTAGTTCATAAAAATAAATTTATTTGTTTCTATTACTGTTACTACTTACAAATAACATTTAGACATAATCTATTATTATTTAAAGGTCATGATATATTATTTGTTATTTCTAGGTTAGGTTAAATAGCAGTGTCTTATTTTTAAGATGCTATGCGCCTGAGTAAGTTGACTCGTCAAACACAAATTTTTTTTAAGTTGGAACACTAGGCTATTTTTAGGATTGTTTTTACTATTGTATGAACACTTTCATTCCAAATTAGTTTATTTTTCAGTAATATCTAATTTATTTCATTTTATTTATCATTTGAATACAAAGCTAAACCAACGTAAAATACGACATTTGCTGCTAAAATAAAGGCCTAATTTTTCTTGTACTAACATAACCTCTACAAATTTTTTCCAGGCTTTCTCTGAAAGATATTTTGGCTGAATTGGAAGGAACTAACGATGAATCAGAAATTCTTATTTATTAACATGTAACCACCTCCAGATGATCAAGGAGAAACGGATGCTGACAGTGACAAATCTGACGAAGAACACGAAGGAAATCTAAATCATCTTGGACGTAATTTATTGCATAGTAAATGTGAAGTTCAAACAGCCTGTATTGATGAAGATCAGGTCCCTGTAAATAGTTCGCCTAATGTAAATAGTTCACCTTCTGTAAATAGTTTGCCTAATGTAAATAGTTCACCTTCTGTAAATAGTTCACCTTATGTAAATAGTTCACCTTCTGTAAATAGTGTATTACATGCATCCACAGGACAACCATCAGCGGCATCTTCTTCAGGTAAGCGACCTAGAAAAAATAGCCTACCTAATAAGTATTATGATTCGGAAAGTGAATTTGATCCACCTGAAAAAACTAAAATGAGAAAGATTTGCAAAACAAACAAACAGACAAACAAATCTTTAACCAAAAAACAAACTAAAGAAAATTCTAAACAGAAAAAAATTAATCAATGGAACACTAATAAGCCTAATTTTAAAATTAATACATCATGCGACCCAAAACCGTGTTCTGATGAGGCCATGGAATGCAAATCTCCTCTTGATTTTTTTTCACTATATTTTGATGATGAAATGTTAGAACTTATCTGTGAACAGAGTAATTTGTACGCCCTTCAAAAAAATGTTAGTTTGTATCTTACAAAGGAGGAATTACTTGTATTTTTAGGTGGATTACTAATGTCAGGATATGCTAAATACCCAAATAAACGTATGTACTGGTCAAGAGAAAATGATGTTCCCACTTTGCTTTCTGAAAGTATGCGGTGCAATAGGTTTGAACAGATCCTACGTTTCTTACACCTGAATGACAACAACAATATAAACTCTGATCGACTGTACAAACTACGCCCGTTTATTGACAGACTAAATCTTGCTTTCGCGCTTCATGGGGGACTGGATGAAAATTTATCGATTGATGAAAGCATGATTCCATATTATGGAAATCACTATGCTAAGCAATATATTAGAGGAAAACCGATTAGATTTGGCTTTAAAAACTGGGCTTTATGTTCATCAAATGGCTATCTCATTAGTTTTGACATATACACAGGCAAGGCAAATTCTCGTGAAAGCTATTGTGGTGTTGGTGGAGATGTTGTAGTATCCTTACTAGAAAAAGCTGAAGTTCCAAATAATTGTGGTCATAAGATTTTCATAGATAACTACTTTACGTCTGTGGCACTTTTGAAACATCTAGCAAACATTGGGATGTGTGCAACCGGCACATTGAGAGCTGATAGAACTGAGTACTGTCCTTTGAAGAGCAATAAAGAACTACAAAGTGAAGTAAGGGGAGCTTATGATTTCAGGTCCACAGACAACGTGATGGTAGTTAGAAGGAATGACAATAGTGTAGTTACAGCTGCGACAAACTACGAAAGTCTCAATGTGGGCACTGCAACTAGATGGTTTAGAGAAAAGAAGTCGAAAGTACAAGTACAACAGCCAACAGTCTACGCAAGTTATAATAAGGGAATGGGAGGAGTGGATCTCTTAGACCAAAATATTGCTGCATACAGAACCCGAATGCGGCAAAGAAAGTGGTGGTGGCCGATATTTGTATATCTTTTTGATGCTTCAGTGGTTAACTCTTGGATACTCAACAGGAAACTGCTTCCTCCTGACGAGTCTATCAACCAACTTTTAAAGTTCCGAAGAAACTTGGCGCTTACAATCCTGAAACAGTTTGGTAAACCATCTTCTCAAGGCAGATTTCCTCCAAAACCACTCTTGGACATTCGACAAGACAAGGGAGACCATTGGCCTTTGGAAATCGAAAAACAGCGAAGGTGTGCCTATTGTCCTGGGAAAGCAAAATTTATTTGCTCAAAGTGTAATGTGGGACTACATCTACGGTGCTTCATGGGTTACCACAGCTCCTGATAACAGTCAAAGGTTTTTTTTATGATACAATTTATTACTATTATCTAGTTTGAACTAACCTAAAACTTTTAAAATATGTGTTTTATACTTATCAGTTTAATTCAATAAAACCTTGTTTTCTCAAAAAAGAAGTTTTATTATAAACCTCTCAGAAAAGTAATAATTGGGAAGAACCTGGCATTGAAATTCTAAAACAAAGAAAGTTGTCCCTGTGCATAGCGTCCTATTTATAAGACAGCCATTTTCACAAGATCTGGGTATGAAACATTTTTATATTTATTTTTCCCCTTTAAATTAAAGCACTAGGAACAGGTTTTAAGAATAAATTAAGTTTTTTTCAAAACTTTTAACTTTATGCACTAATGGGTTAAGATGTCGTCTTTAACAGTTTCCATAAGCGGTACAACGTCTAGCCTTCGCAGTTCCTTTTTTCCTCCATTACTCTTCAAAGAAGATAAGGAATGGGATGTAGCGTTATTAGACTGCAACGACTTACCTAAGTCCGTTGCCTTGAGCTACAATAGTTGCGCGCATGCGCGTATGAACCGACCTTGTACTTGACATTGACCTATAAACCAGTCGAGTACGGAGTCCCGACCTATCAACTACACGCAAGCTGCAGGTCAACAGCGTCCGTCGGCGACGAAGTTCTAGGCTCACTCTAACGTTTCTTATTATGCCATAAGCAAACTAAATTAATTTATAATTATAATCGGTAATCGCGTATCGTCATTTTATAACAAATCGCGCACTCGTAATGAATATTTAGTGGTAATAAGTTTGGTTCGGTTACAAGCCTATCGTGTACATATGGTGACTAGTGTTTAGTTTAAGCTAAAGTGTAATAGTTAGATTTATATATAATTAATTAAGCGCTTGTTAAAAGCTGGCAGAATCGGATTTGGTGACTACGGCTAAAGGCAATCGGGTAAATTAGGGTTGATAATTAATTAATTCCTCTGGGTTTGTGGGTAACGTCCATTTTGCATCGACAGTTACAGTCACGCCTTCCATAAACTTACGAAGTCGATGCAAATACACGCTGATCAGGGTTTCCCGAATAACATCAAAGGGAGAACTGGTACAGTAAATGGTTGCAGAGCAAGGTTACGTCCCGCATTAAACGGTAGCGAGCGAAGTTACGTCCCGCATTAAATTGTAGCATAGCCAAATTTGCGTCCCGGATTAAATGCATAAGCGATATTAACCCTAAAAAGCCAATTTATTCATGTTCGACTTTGCCGATATTACGTCATCACTTCCGCCGGTAAAAACCACGTTTTTTATTTTTGTGTAAGCTAGTCACCAACTAACCGAGCTAATCTCTTTAACAATAGATTTTATCAACTAATATTATGTTAATTAATTATACACGTTTGCCGTTAAATATTGCCTATTATTAATTTCTACACCTAGTCCCGTTTATTGTGAGTTATAAGGTTGGTATAGTGTTTTGTTTATATTTCCTGCTTTATTGGTGAGTACATAAATTATTATTACTATATTATAATTAGCAGTGCCTTACTTTATTCATATTTGAAAGTCAGACTACTGAATTGAGAGTTTACCAAAAAGAACTTTAATCGACCTAACCTCTCAAAGAAAGTTGAATATTGTTTAATAGGCCTAACAAAATTAAAAATTATCTTTGGTAAAACGTACTTGTGTTTCATTACATAACAACACCCTAACCAGTAAACCTTAAATATACCAATCTATATAATTTCACTACAAAATTTATAAACATAATACACTTAAGCCTAGCCTGCACCAATCTGTCAACATCAACACAATTTTGTGTCTCTTTGTCATTGATTGTGTTGGATAATTTACTTGTTATTTTCCAAATAGTAATCCTTTTTTCATTGAAACTATTGTAACAGTAACAATATTTTACAAGTTTTGCAATACTTTAAGATACAACACACATTTATGATACAAATTTATAGCCTACCATGCTTATGTCATACAACTGACAGCTGATAGTACTTTTTCTCAGTTTGGCCATCCAAAAAATATATATTTTACAGTATTAGTGATATTGTTTAGTTACTTTGCATATTTCAGTGTTTCACAGGTAAAATAGGTGTTTATAATTTTTAGGCCTAGTTTAAATTTGTCAATGCTGTTTGATAGTATTACAGGTGACGTAATTTTACATAAATTATTCAAATATATACACCTTTTAGCCATTTCAGACCAAATATGGCCTACACCTGCTTGTTAACAATAATACAATATATTGGCCTATGACCTACAAACATAACAGCATGTTCATTACAACTCAGTGATCGACACATTAGGCCTATAATCAGATACTCAAACATATATAGCCTAACTATTCTCCCTTTTTTAGAAATCTAAATCTCATTTCTAATTCAACTGAATTGTAACACTGACATTTATATCAAAACTGTATTACAACATTTCAGCAAATTACAGTACTTTCAGAAAACATTGACTGATTTAATTAATCTTTAATAATTTTGAAATAATTACACCATACTTAACCTAATTCTCTACTTATACATAAGATATTTTTGTTTCATGAATTCAATCAATGATCACTTTATTATAATTTTATAGCCACGACATTAATAATACTACCAAAATAGTTTCAAATAATATTCAATAATTGTAAAACAATAATTATTCCACATAATATAGTAATTTGGTTACACCTTAACAATTGACCAAAAGTAAATGCACATTAAATATTGTTCAATTTAACCAATAAATAAGCTACAACAGTTATTATTGAGCTTATTACCCATTGACAGGTTGTTTACAGCATATTATTTAGCTAAGCTATTGAAACGCCCAAGACATCTGGAGCTACAATATAAGTAACCGAACGCAGGTAAATTGTTTTGTGTGTTTATAATCTATTGTTTACAGGTATTATACTGCTATATATTCTTTACTTTCAGCTAATTATTACCTTCATATTTAATTCAATTCCTACAAGCCTACCAGGCTTTTCCATTTTCAAATTGAGCGGGTGTTTGCAGATAAATAATTGTCTATTTTTGTATTTTGTTGTTTTCAGAAAATTTTTTTCCAGCTATTTACAGTTATAAACAGTTTTTAGGTATTTGCGTCCCTCAGAATTCCAGCTAATTCATCAAATAAATATTACAGCCTACAATATTTAATAAATCTTTATATATTTTAAATAACGCCAAACTTTTAAATAATTTAAGCACATACTTTATATAAAACAATAGTTCACAACAAACTTATTTCAAAAAATAGTTTTCGTCCTAAATCAATAATAGCAAACCGACAATATAGTTCATAATAATTTTGCTCCGGATTGATTATTTCTCAAAACTACAGCCACACCTAGACAACCATATAGCCTATAACAAATAAATAATAGTTACCGAATTTAACAATCAATCAAATATCAATAATGGAACACCAGACTCATACACAAACTCAACCGACTATGATTACTGACATTGATTGGGAACTCGAAGTACCAAAACCGTTTCCCTTTCCTATAAATATAATACCACCGCACAGGAAATGGATCGCCAAGTTGAATGTGTTCCAAGCCAACCGGTTGTTAACTTTTTGGGGTCTCACACCTGATATTTCTTTAGACGTAAATAGAAGGCGTATTCGTGAGCAGTTAGATTCGCACCTAGACAACTTGTACCAACCACCAATAACAAGTGTACAAACTTTACCGGAAAATAATAGGCCCAAAGAATTTACCATTTTACACGAACCCCAACAATTGACAGCATTACCACTCACAGCTGCTAAAATGATTGAAGAAATAGGGCTTTTCAACGACCAACCATCAAAACATAATTTAGTTATACTAATAAAGCTCAACCGCATTGCAACACTTCACCAACATTGCGATAAACTTATTTTACTACAATTAATACCCAATTCTAAAAGTTTAGCTACAGAATTAATATACCAAGCACTCCACAAACAATTAACAATTAAACAATTTTCTGCATTTTACATTAACACTATCTATTCACCACTGCAACAACATACTGCCATCCACTCTTTGGTATACCGGCCACAGGCTGAGAACGAACCGCTTTGGGATTATACAGACGAAATAGACAGTTATTCCAATTTGTTTTTTCCAACATTTACTCCAAAGCAACGTCTATCTATCATCCTTTCAGGCATGCAAACAAAATACAGTTCTATATTAAGAGCAATTGGGACATTAGGGTCCACAAATGACCTCATAAACAAGATCCCTTTATTGGAACACATTTACTCACAACAAGTTACAAATTTAATAGTAAACCCTAAGAAAGCATCAAATAAGGCTCATACAACAAACCTTCTCAATAAAAATAAAATTACAACTGCGGCAGCAAGACTTCAACAACGAACGAGCACACCTCCACCTCTAATGTCCCTAAAATGTTCACCACCATCAGTTTATCGAACAAAGAGTAAACCAAACAAAGTCTCAACCAATCACCATACAATCAATAGCAAACAATATAATTATAACCGACCAGCGCCATCTAGACCAAATCCGAGGGGTCAAGCTTGCCGTATGTCAGCCAACGGGTTACTAAGTGAAACCTCACAAAGAAGTCTCAACCAAAATACCCCCAACCTAGCCACGGTCCCCCAGGGACCAATTAGGGTGTCGGCAGCCACCTATGATATTGTAACTGTTGTCGCCACAATTAATAATAATAGCGTTTGTTCCCTGGTCGACACCGGTTCCACATATAGCCTAATTAATAAATCATTTTTCGATGCATTATTCGAACAAAAATCAAGTGCGATTAAAAGCATCAAACCGGTTCGATTATCAGCAAACACGGCCAACAGTCAGAGGTTGGTTTTCGACACCCAGATACTTCTACATATTAAGCTAGGGAAATTATCATGGAATATCCCTTTATTAGTAACCCCAAATTTACCATATAAACTGATTCTTGGTTGCAATTTTTTGCGTAAAACCCAAGCTTCAATTGACTTTCAGGGTCACGAAGTCAGGTTTCCTTACGCGTCACCCCTTATTTGCACCATTACCCCCGACCAGCTGGTTACTAGAACCCAACAATCTTTTAAGTCTGGCGCCAATCTTTCACCCCAAGAGTTGGGTAAAGTTGGAGACCTTATTTCAAAATTCCCGCAAACTGTAACCAGCAGATTAGGAAAAACTAACCTAATCACATATAACATTAAAATAAATTCCACCAAAATAATAAGAGCCAGACCTTATCAGTTCGCCCCTCCTAAGCTACAAGCGTTACGAGAACATATCGACGACTTGTTAGCTCGCGGCGTCATCAGCCCATCCACCTCCCCCTACGCCTGTCCAGCATTTTTAGTGCCCAAAAAGGGTGGCAAGACCAGAATGGTCGTTAACTATAAGGCTATCAATGAGATAGCCGATTTAGAAGCTACCCCAATACCAACACTGGAGTCGGCTTTCCAGTACCTGGGTAAGGCAAAGTGGTTTACACTACTAGACCTTAACCAGGCTTACCTCCAAATACCTCTCGATGAGGAGTCCCGTAAATTCACAGCTTTCGTGGTGCCATTTGGTCAGTACCATTACAACTTTGTTCCCTTCGGGTTGGCCAGTGGAGGCCTGGTTCTTACCCGGCTCATCGAGCAGATTTTTGGGGACATAAAGTACAAGTACGTCTACACCTTTTTCGACGACTTGTGCGTGTATTCCGATGGCACCTTTGACGACCACCTCGCCAAGGTGGAAACGGTACTCAACCGTTTACAGTCCGCCGGACTAACCGTCAATCCCGATAAGATGACCGTGGCCGCTAACAATATTCAGTTCTTAGGCCACGTGTTCAAAAACCAATCTGTCACCCT
The DNA here is from genome assembly GCA_018207615.1 of Philaenus spumarius. Taxonomy (NCBI): domain Eukaryota; kingdom Metazoa; phylum Arthropoda; class Insecta; order Hemiptera; family Aphrophoridae; genus Philaenus; species Philaenus spumarius. Next base: position 9,113 of record JAGFPH010002425.1, on the reverse strand, counting down.
CCACCCAGATCGAGTCCAGCCTATTGCTGAATACCCTACCCCAAAAAATTTAAAACAGGTTGCTCGATTTTTGGGGTTGGCAGCCTTTTACTCCAAGTTTATTAAAAACTTCGCCACCATCTCTCAACCACTCAATAGGCTTAAGCGCAAAGGCGTAAGCTTTGAGTGGGGACCCCAGCAAGAGCTCGCCTTTAACACCCTAAAGGCAGCTCTAACGAGCAACCTCGTACTCCGCCTCCCAGATTTTTCAAAGCCATTCGTAGTGCACTCCGATGCCTCGGGCACAGCCTTAGGTGTAGCTCTTTCTCAAGACTACAATGGAGACCTCATGCCAGTGGCCTTTGCCTCCAGGCCATTGAATAAACATGAGGTCAATTACAGCACTATGGAACTTGAGTGCCTGGGTGTAGTTTTCGCACTCACCAAGTTCCAGCAGTACCTAGAGCATCGGGAGTTCCAGTTATATACTGACAACTCAGCACTATCTTGGCTTCTTAACCACCCACGCCAAGTCGGTAAACTTGCACGTTGGATCGAGTTTATTAACTCTTTCAAATTCAGCGTGCAACATATAAAGGGATCAGATAATATTGTAGCTGACTCCCTGTCCCGCTTATTCGAGCCAACGGCTTCAACAGCGGTGCCCTTTACCAACAGCGCGCCACATCCCTCCCCAACATCTTTGGTGTCGATATTATCCAATGTCCCAGAAGTTTTCCGGGATATTCACCTGCACCAAAGAGATGACCCCTTTTTACTAAAAATTATCAATTCCAAACCCCTACCCCCCCAGTACTCCATCATGGATCGGACCTTGATGCACCTTGCCCCAGGCCAAAGGTCACCAAGGGTGGTTTTACCGCCGAAGCTCCTGGATATGCTATTTAAATATTACCACGAGCTTCCAATTTCGGCCCATCTGGGCATTGGTAAAACCTTTGCCCGTATTTCCCAATATTTCTGGGCAGATGACTTGAAAAGTCAAATCACCCAGAAAGTTAAATCTTGCCCCAAGTGTCAGCGGTCTAAGCAGGCCCAGAACACTAGAGTCGGTCTACAAGCTTCTGAGGTACCAACGGCACCTTTCCAGAAGCTGTATATTGACTACGTAGGTCCCCTACCAAGATCCACCAACCGAAATGCCTACATCCTAACGGTTGTAGATGCATTTTCAAAGTTCACCATGCTCTTCCCCACGAGGAACACAAAAACGCAGACGACGGTCAAAGTATTGACCAACAGCGTTTTCGCTTATTTCGGGTTCCCACGGTTCCTCGTCTCCGATAACGTCCCCTCTTTCAAGTCCGCCGTTATGGCACAAATGTGCCTTGAATACGGTGTGACTCATATTTTCACGAGTCCCTACTACCCCAACCCATCCCATGCGGAGAGGGTTAACAAAAACCTGAAGGTCGCTCTCCGCATCTTCCACGCGCAGCACCAGACTAGCTGGGACCAAAATATCCATTGGTTCCAGCTAGCTTTCAATACTGCACCCCACCTCAGCACCGGTTCTTCGCCAGCTGCTATTTTTCTGCGCCACAACCTTTCGCTCCCCATCGATCTAGCGTGGAACATGGACCAATTGGTCCCCCCTCCACCACAGTTGGCAAATGACCAAGTATGGTCGCAAGCATTAGAGAACCTGACCAAAGCTCACCGGGCTCGTCAGGCTATCTATAATAAGAACCGGAATCCCAACCCCTACAAGCCCGGAGACTTCGTGATGTGCCGAGAGCATCACTTAAGCAATGCTTCAAAGCGCATCAATGCGAAGCTTCTCCCATTGTGGTCGAGACCGCTCATTGTTGAGGGCTTCACTACACCCGTCACCGTCAGGCTGATTGACCCCCGGACTTCCAAATTGGTCAGGACGGCGCACATATCACACCTAAAAAGATATTTCAACCCCACCGGTTACAACCGGTCAGTTAATT
>JAGFPH010002424.1:188841-199470 GCA_018207615.1 Philaenus spumarius | reverse complement strand
ACTACAATGTATTAGTGAACTACACCCTAACTATTTATTTCGAGTGCACAGGGAAGTTGCTGGAGAAACTGTGACTTACAATTTCGGTTCTGGCGAAGAAGTGTGTGACTTGATGTTTAGTGGCAATGTTGACTCGGGTCATTATAGCGTTATAAAACTTTCTCATAATCCCCAGGGTGTGAAAAGTACAAAAAGAAAAAGAAAAGGTAAAAAGTCATTAACTGGGCGTAAAGAGACAATCAGATCCAAAAAACACTTAGAGAACCATCGAATTAAAAAAGTAAAGAGCAGTGATAGTGTTAAATGTGCTCTGGAAGTCCCTACAAAAAACAAAGACACTTTTGAATTAGGACCGTTAAATTGGATATGTCACTACTTCAAATCTATGAATTTCGAGTCAGAACAGACTAACTGGGACACAAATATATTCTCCTTATATTGTCACAAGGGGAAGGTAAAATTAGCTCCTTATCAACATTCTGAGTTCACGGAAAATCTTATCAACGGGGCTACATCGACTATAAAAGAAAAAAGTTCAAAAAACTATTTGAATAATATAAGATTATACAACTCTGCATTTGCAATGGTGAGTTCTGAGTCTCACTTAGATGAATCAACATCTGGTGGTCTATATAATTTCAAGATCCACGACTCTTTTTACCATCGGATTGAACCGTTAATACCCTCTAACAGTGAACCAAAGTATGCCCAACTTTATATATACAACGTAAACACAGCTGTTATTCACAGAATGGGTCAAAGATCCAATGTGAAATGCGACCAACTGCGTGATTTAAGTAATTATCTTTATTCTATCAATCCCTTCATATCTTCATTTAGAACTATGGCAGATATGTGTTGTAAATCTGACTCTGAAATTCTTATGCATATAGTGGAAGACAAACTGTGTGACAGGAGACGCTACAATGATGCCGTTCAAACAGATGTGGCTGCTATTTTCCTATGTTGTTCCCATATGGTGACTTTGGATGGAAACCAAAACAAAACATGATCGTAGCAGCAATGTAAATCTATGAAACAAAAGTACATTACTGCAGTATGCATCCTATCAATATTCTATTCTATAAAATATTCTATATTCTATATTCTAAAATATTCTATTCTATCGGCTTGCTATTCGTCCAAATTTCAGCTTATTGCATAGATCGCAAAAACTCTACCTGCAATGGACAGTGGACATGTATTGTAGGATTGAGGACACACGTTTAAACTATATTCGTTTCAATCAAAGTAACCTACATCCTGACCTATATCTGAATATCGCTGACTTTGTTCAAAAAAGAAGTGGTCTCCGTAAAGATGCTGTTGGAAAACAAATAATCTTGCCTTCATCATTTATTGGATCACCATGGAATATGTATCAAAGACGCTATGGCTATTGTCCAAAAATTTGGAAAGCCATCATTATTTATAACAATGACGTGTAATCTCCGGTGGCCTGAAATCATAAAAAATCTTGCACCAGGAGAAGCTGCTCATTACATACCAGATTTGGTTGTGCGTGTGTTTCACTGTAAACTAAAAGAACTTATTATGTTCCTCACAAAGAAACAGGTTTGGAAGAGTAGCAGCGTTGATAGATACTATTGAATTTCAGAAACGTGGCTTACCCCCATGCTCATATTTTATTGACACTTGACAATGATGATAAGATTCAAAATATTGCAGATATTGACAAATTTATTTCTGCTAAAATTCCTGACCAAAATGAGCATCCAGCTCTTTACATATTGGTGAAAAATCACATGGTACATGGGCCATGTGGCTCACTAAACCTAAACTCCCCATGCATGGTTGTGGGAAAGTTTTCAAAACAGTTCCCAAAAGCTTTCAACAACAGCACTAGAGACAATGTAAATGGTTATCCTGAATATAAACGCCGCGATAACGACATTACTCAGTGATTAGTCTAGATATACACTTACCTGACCAACAGATAGTAATTTTTAAAGAGGGAGAAGAAGATGGTGTTATTGCTGATCCAAAGAAAACTAAATTACAATCCTATTTTGATCTCAATAAAACTGATACAATTGCACGAAATCTCCTGTACATTGAAATTCCTCAAAACTATATTTGGGACATGATAAATAAAACTTTGGAACGGAGGAAACAGGGAGCAAAAAAACAATAATGAGGTTATACACTGTCAATCCAAAACAACCAGAGCTATAACATCTTCACCTTATTCTGCTGCATGCCCGTGGGCCAACATGTTTTGAGGAATTGCTCACATTCAACAGCGTAATGTAAGGAAACACAAATGCCATTCCAGTTACGTCAACTCTTTGGATTTATTTGTGGACTAAACATTCCAACAAATGCTACAGAACTTTGGGATGAATTTAAAGATTACATGTGTGAAGATTTCAAACTACACCATGACATACAAAGTTCTACAAATTTATGTCTATTGGAAATAGAGAATATTCTTATCACCCATAATACGTCATGTAAAGAACTTGGCTTACCTATTCCTATTCAGTGTACTATCAAAAGCAACACATTCGATGCTCAAGAACAAGTCGGTTTATTTAACGAAATGTACAATAAAGCAAACGATGAGCAAAGATTCGTTATTGAAACTGTTTTAGAAGCCATACTAAAAAAAACTTCTTCTACAAACGTATTTTGTTTAACAGCACATGCAGGATGTGGAAAAACATTTGTGCAAAAAGCTTTACTACGCAAACTACGATCAATGCAAATACAGTGTATTCCATGTGCATTCAGTGGCATTGCAACCAGCCTCCTAGATGGAGGTCGCACTCTTCACAATATCTTTAAACTGCCAATACCCATCTTGGAGAACTCAACATCTGGTATCAACCCAAACACTCCTGAGGCTAAAATAATTAAAGAATCTTCATTAATAATTGTAGATGAAATATCTATGTGTCCTGTATATGTTTTAAACATTGTTGATAGATTACTTCAAGATCTTATGCAAAAAGAAAATAATGAACTATTGTTTGGTGGAAAAATTGTCTTATTGTGTGGAGACTTTCGCCAAACACTACCAGTAGTGCCACACGCTGGTCCAGCCACGATAATTGAACAATGCGTTAAATCTTACAAGCACTGGGGGTGCGTTAAACAACTGAGTTTGTCTAAAAACATGAGAGTATTGAATAGTGAAATAGAATTTTCAAAGTTCCTCAGATCAATCGGTGATGGTGAACTAAACATAGAATTTGATTTTGGAGAGGATATAATGAAAATACCCACCCAGTTAATTAGTTCTGGTTCAGTAATTGAACATATTTATGAAGATCTTAATAAATTAATCGCAACGTCAGACATTACTGAGAGAGCTATACTAGCACCAAGGAATGAAGACTGTTTATTAATTAATGATTTAATTTTAAAAAAGTTACCTGGTGAAGAAATAGACTACTTTAGTGTGACATGGCTCACACTACATTCCCAACTGAATTTCTCAACAGCTTGACTGTAAGTGGCTTACCACCTCACAAACTGACTTTGAAAAAAATACTATAGTAATGCTAATCAGAAATCTGAACACCTCTAAAGCAATAATTAACGGAACAAGAGTGCGAGTGAAAAACCTGTACCACAACTCATTAGATTGTGAAATTCTTACGGGAACTTCAATTGGGCAAAGGATTCTTATCCCAAGAATTCATCTAACAACTTCTGGAACTTTATTGCCTTTCAAACTTGAAAGAACTCAGTTCCCCGTAATCCTTGCGTTTGCAATGACAATAAATAAAGCCGAAGCTCAATCAATCGCTAAAATTGGTGTATACCTACCAAAACCCGTTTTTTCCCCATGGTACGTTGCAGCCAGTAGAGCAAGATCATTCAATGGTTTACGTTTCTACATATGGGATACAAAGGATCAAGGGCACCTAAGGAATGAACAAAATGTCTATACAAAAAATATAGTATACAAAGAACTTTTGTAAAATTGAAATAAAGCGTAATTTGTTTAATCTATTTTGATCTTAAAATACAAAAATATAATTAAGAGACTGATATTTCCAATAATCTGGTAGATTTATGCTTTCATTTGTTATAATGTAAAAATTACTAAGAAATTTTATAATTTTTTTACTATATGAAAAATAAAATAATACTTTTTCGATATTTTTGTTGTTTTTATTACAGGATAAATCACAAAAAACGAATGTATGAATTTACATGAACAATTATCATCTGCTATTCATAAGTAGCTTATTAGGTTATCAGCATTGCGCAGTTCGTACAATATTTATCGAATGAAACTGGTATTAATATGAAACTTTCATTTGGTTTAACTAATATATCTGTTTGATTAACATCAATATTTATACAGGCCAACTATCAGTTGTATTTTATGTACAAAAATAAAGCAGCCCCTAAATAAAATACAAAGATAAACAGTATATGTTAATTATGTCTTTTATTGCTGAAATTATTCCCGTAGCGGAGCACGGGAGGTTAACTAGTAATTATAATATTTCGTCGTTATTATCTCATTGTATAATTAGAATTAAAAAAAACCAGAGGTACAGACCTATACTGTTTAGTCACAGTATGTTACTGATAACAGTATAATTATAATATTTCGTCCTTATTATCACATTATATAATTAGAATTAAAAAAAAATTTGGAAAAAGGTTGACCCTAAAGGCCATCCATGTTGAAATTTTTTATTATATTAAAATATTACTTATAATTTATATTTTTGTAATAATATATAAAAAGTTTTCAATTTTAATAGTAGAAACCGATCGGTAATGTTCGGGATTATATAATGCAATTTATACTATATTACAATGGTACTATAACATTTAAAGCTCCTAATTTCTTCTAAGTCCGATTCGGATTTACTCGGGAACGATCGGCAATGTTCGGGTTGTTATAATGCAATTTATACTATATCCCAACAACACTATAACACCTTGTATCTGTTACAAGGTTGATGACGGATGTTAAACATATATATTTCACAAGATAGTTCCTTCTCAACAGAGTCGACGTAGCCTAACCCCTAACATTGTGAACTCGGGTCATGGTGATACCCGGTTCGACTCTCGGAGACACCCAAACTTTTTTCAAAGCAAATAATTAAATTTAATTTAATATTAATCATTGCAAAACAAGATGGCTGCAAAAAAAAAATATGACGGCCAAAAATCAAAAATTCCCAAAATCTTCAAAAATTCCCAAAATTCAAAAATCCGAAAATCCAAAAAATCAAAAATCTTCAAAAATAAAAAATCCAAAAAATGTTAGGTTAAGTTAGGACCCCAAAAAAATCCAAAATCCCCCAAAAAAGGGATAGAATCGACAACAAAAATTTTTCTGATGAAAAATTTCGTAGAAATTGAGAAAAAAAAAAAACTTTTTTGATTTTCTTTCGTTCATGATATCTCACGAACGAATTAACCGATTTTGACCGGACTGGTAGCGATCGACATCGCTTTTCAAGGTTAAAAGCTGATTAGATTTTGGAATTGATGGTAAAGCCGTTTAAAAGTTATTCCAAAAAAACCTGATTTGAAAAAAAATTATTTCTTAGTTTTTTCGAAATTTCTCAGAACCTACCGGTCCGAATTAGTTGAAATTTCCAGGAAATCTAAGTTTGATGGAACTCTTTAGAACGCCGCTTGGTAGGATCCAATCGGTTAAGCCGTTCAAAAGTTATAAGTGGGTCACATACTTACATACACACACACACACATACATACAGACAGGGTGACACCCTCTCGGGAGTGGTCAGGGAAGATTCCTAGGACCTCAAAACGTCGAGATCTGATGAATACTCCATTTTCGAAAAACGGGGTGAAACCAATAACTTCCCGATTTTAGAAAATTTTCAATTTTCTTAGCGGGAAGTTAAAAAACCAGGTAGGGTTCTAACTTAAACAGTTATTATTTTATAATTTTAGGCAATATAGGAGGCACTGATAAACCCATTCAAATCTAATTGCAACCAATCTGGCAACCCTGTTCCTATCGCGTATTAAAATGGCTGTTCATTGTCTGTGTTAAATCCCATAAGCGATTTTTGGTTTGTTAATTTGTTATGTAATTTTTGTTTTAGAATGTTTATTATTGATTTCCCGCGATCAGTGAAGTGTCTAATTTCATTATATATATAGGAAAAAGTGATATATAGTGTAATTCTATTAAAACCTGTAGTCACGACGTCCTCCACTAGAACCCTTTTTTGTGTAGAAACGAACAGTTTAGGCAACTCAACTAAGTAAACATAGGCCTACTGTGACTAAATAGTATAGGTTAGTACCTTCATGTTTTTTTTAATTCTAATTATATAATGTCAATGTAATAATAATGACTAAATATTATAATCATACTGTTATTGGCAACATACTGTGACTAAATAGTATAGGTTTTTTTTCAAATTCTAATTATATAATGTGATAATAATGGTGAAATATTATAATCATACTGTTATCGGCAACATACTGTGACTAAATAGTATAGGTTAGTACCTTCAGGTTTTTTTTTTTATTCTAATTATGTGATAATAATGACGAAATATTATAATCTTACTGTTATCGGCAACATACTGTGACTAAATAGTATAAGTTAGTATCTTCATTTTTTTCATTCTAATTATATAATGTGAAAATAACGACAAGTTTATCACATTTAACCAGTTTGTTAACTGAAAATGGTTTGGTTTATTTACAAATTCATGTAGGGAATGGAATAGTAGTAGGGGGAATTTAATATCGTTTCAGTCCGTTATACGCTCGGCTAATTAATTACAGAACCAATGAGATTCTGACCAGCGGTCAGCTGTTTAGTAGTACCATTGTATTTGGATAACCTAATAGAACTCCGATCCAATGCAATATTTTGTTCCACTGGAAATTCGACTTTTTTGGCGCTATCTATTGGGGAAACGAAGGAAGCTGTTTTAAACACCAATGCTACCAATGCTTTCTCCCTAGCGCTACCTCGCGGCGCGATCATGTACTATTTTCGTGACAACCTTTTTTCCGGCACGCCGCAGCCCCCGTATGGATGCAAGATCTATTTATTATTCATGATCTATGGTAGTACCCAGGTTTCAAAAAGAGATCTATACACACCTTATTCAGTACAATAACCTATTGTTCCATTTGGCAACGTTGATGAAATTCCATTTTAAATACGCAGTTATACTGTTATACTATTGTTCGATATTATTGTTTTCGTAATTTATGTTTTGTTACATTATTTTCAAATTTTCTTGCTTTGTGGATATTTTTATGGTTAATATAGTTTAGTTTATTTAATTCTTATGTGTTTGGTGTATGTGAAGTGATTTATTTTGTTATAATTACGTGAAATATTGCGGAAAAGTCGAAATTTAACCTGTATAATTTCAAATTTTATTTCTTTCATAACTCCTACAAATATTATTTCCCGGGAAAAATTTTTTGTTGTTTTTACAATCAGTTAGATGTGTTCTTTCATATTATATCAAATTCCCTTAGAAATCGATTGACAAGTTAAAGTAAATTTTTACCAAAACTAGATATAATTTAATAAATAGCCTAGTAAAAAATTAGGCGAAGTAGGCCTATACATTAACACTCCAGCCGTTTATGAACTAATGTGAGGACTTTTTTTAAAAGTAAGTATTGTTACCAACCTAACTTAATTCTATTTATTCTTTGATTAACTCCAGTTACTAACGAGTGGTAAGTCTATGTGGTCAGGACGATACATTACTTTATGTTGTAGGTGGTAGGTTATTTTTAATGTAGCGCGTTTTAAATTTGTTGTAAGTATGAAATAATTTGTAAACATATGTAAGTCAGTATATTAATTAATTATTGTCTTCTATGTGTAACAGAAACGCAAGCATTAAAAGCAAAATAGCCTCAAGTTCTAACTTATAGACTTTATTCACACTATGTTGTCTGCATTCAATATCCAATATTATAACATGTTCCTTAGGAAATATACACCAATGTCTTGTCATACAACTAAATTACATTATTTTTGTAAGTTGAAAACATAGCCTTTATAATGACGCGAGGGCGTAAGTTAACCATTCGACCCTAGCCCAATATTTTTGCAGACAACGATGTTTTACATTCTACTGTTAAATATTGAATACAGGTAAACCTACTGTGACTAAATACTATAGGTTAGAACCTTTTAGGTTTTTTTTTTATTATACAATTGCACTTCTATTGTCATAGGTTAGCCTAGGGTCGAATAGAAAACTTCCGCCTGACTCGAGTGTTAATGTATACTTACGCCAAAAATTACTTTATAACTGTTGAAGCAGGTTAGGCCTATTTACTATAAATGTAAAAGATAAACAGAGGTTATATAAAGATAGATAACAAATATGAAGCCTACTACCAGATAATTGGGAGATTTGGTAAGTGGTTTAATTTTTGTTCATATATACGGAAACTAGACACTTCACTGAGTCTAGAAACGCAAACAAGAAGAGTTACGAAAGAAAGAAATCATTAAAATGTAGGTTAATATTCGGCAATTTTGGTTAGGTTTGGACTAAACTAAAACTATGTAAAAAATATCTGCGAACCTTAGAACCTATTTAGTCCGAACCCCTGTAATCCGAACATCCACTAATCCAAATGCCATAGGAGTGAATAAAAAAATTAATTTGAATTTTTTCTACTGTAATATTTTCTATTCGTTTACTATAAATATACTATATATGTCTATTTTAATTAAATAAACAATGTTTTAACACTTTAACCGAAACACCGGTCTGTGAGACCGGAGGGAAATTTATGTTTTCTGTAGTGGCAATACTGAAGGGCGGATCCGGCCAGGCATCTCAGTACCTTTCCCCCGCCCACTCCCCTCTCCACTCCGCCAGTTGGAATCAGTAGTCGCAAGGCGGTCTTGCAGTGAACATCAAAAATATAAAACTGTGCCGGTCTCTCGTACCGGATCTTTCGGATAACGTATAGTGCGCTTTGGGTCTCGTATACCGGGTGTTTCGGATAGTGTAGTTTTGAATATTATTGAATAGTTTTAAATATCTAATAATATAGATTTTTAGTGTTTTAAGTAGTTAATTAAAGTTTTAGAAGCCATGGACAAACCATCAGGCTTACGGAGGGTGAACATCCGAGACCTTGACTTTCAATCTCGAATGGAAAGAATGCTTCATGATGATTTTTCTGAAAATGAAAGCTCTGAAGAAGAAATTGACGATTTCCACGCTGACCCGGATTATGTAGTGCCAAATGAGGATCGGGAAGAAAGTGACGAAAGTAATACCCTTCTTGAGGACGACGCTATGGAGTATGATGAAAATGTTCCTCAAGCACCCGAACTTCCTGAATATGTTTTTGGACGGTTGAAAAAAAAGAGTTTGGACCGCCTTACTAGTGGACCACTGTTTTGGGGCCCAAGAAACGTTCGTACTCCATCGCGAAACATAATAAGGGGAGGTCTGCCAGGTCTCAAAGGACCAGCTCGAGCACTCAGAAACAATCCCGAAAAAACTGAAGTGTGGAATCTCTTATTTGATTAAGGTATGCTCAACACTGTTGTAAATTTTACCAATCAAAAACTTTCAGTTGTAAGATCTTCTTTAGGGCCCACGACAAGTAAGTCCAACTACGGTGATACTGATTCATTGGAAATCAATGCTTACCTGGGCTTACAGCTTCTTGCTAGCATCCTAGAAACAAACCATGAGGATATGAACTCCCTGTTCTCCAAAGATGTGACCAATCGTCCTTATTTTACCTGAACAATGTCAGAGAAACGATATGAAATTCTTACATCATGTTTGAGATTTGATGACTCTAACACAAGAGAACAACATAAACAATCAAGTGTTTATGGATTTATTATTGTGTTTGTTACTTACTGTTACTTTTATTACTTACTGTTGTTATTAAGTAAAAGCCAAATATTAGTATTCTAAATGTGTTTATGTTAGTGTAATGTACAGTTGAACTGGCCGGTCATGGCGTGTTGTTTCTTTCCCATCGAGTTGTTTAGCCTATGTTAAATTGTATAAATATTTTCATCCCAAACAGGTTATAACCTCGGGATGATTTGACTCTTTAGTAATTCCTATTTTTGTTGTTATAAATTTATATTTTAGATGTATTATATTTTGTGCTGTGAATAGTTGTTTATTTATTATTAAGCATATATTTTAAGTTTAAAATTTTTATTATGTAAATTATGTATAAGAGAAGGGTCAAATAAATTTGTTTTCATTTTTCAGTAAGGCAGCAGCCATTAGCGAGATTTTTGACAAATTGATTGAGAACTCTCAGAGTAATAATTATAGTTTGAGCGAATATCTCACAATTGATGAAATGTTGGTCCCATTCAGAGGTAGATGTGCATTTAGAGTATACATGCCCAAAAACCTAGTAAATATGGTATCAAGGTCCAGAGTTTGTGTGATGCCAGAACATCGTATCTCTACAATGCCTATATTTACACATGAAAAGACTCAGCAGGTGTTGGCCTTTCTGCTAGTGAGTTACAGCTACAAAAGCCAACACAAACCCGTTTTGTCCGTTGTCCGTTTTGTCAGCCAGTGGAACACACTAACAGGAATGTAACATGTGACAATTATTGCACATCCATTGAGTCTGTAGACGTTCTAACAAACAAGAAAGGGTTGA
>JAGFPH010002424.1:156458-182595 GCA_018207615.1 Philaenus spumarius | reverse complement strand
TTACAGCCTACAGACTTTTTTATTATTAAGAAAACCATCTTTCATAAAGTTGGCTTAAGACTATAGTTTTGAGTGTATAATTGATGTTTCTTACTGTTTTATATTTGAACATGCGGCGGAGCAAATCTCTCTTAAGTGACAAAAATTTTACTTTTGAGTTTATTTTGCAATATTGTTAGCATAGCCTATGTACCATTTTGAGTACCTAACAAAATAAGTGTGAACCGCTTACAACTGCGTTTTAGCATGTAAATAGAAAGTAAAACCCTATGTACTGCAGAGATTTTTTTCAAGAAAATAAGTGTATTTGTAAATATTTTTGATGGAATTACATTTTATTTAGACCTTTTGGTAAACGTAATAATGCTGCTCTTATTTTAGATTGAGCTGTCCTGGAAGTTCTTCTGGCAGTTATCAAGATAATTCTACAACTGAGACTGGGAGTCAGAGTCAGATTACCCAAACCATAGCTGAGTTTTCAAACAAACCACTTCAAAATGTGCAAGCCATTCGAAAGTCTGAAGTTGGTGAAGATATGGAGTTGGAAGTATGCTGCACACCCTCGGGAACGGAAGATAATATGCATATGAATCTTGAAGTGTCTCCTTCACAGTCACATAACTTACACCAATCTGATCATGAAAATCCCCAAACTGAAGTGGAAGTTTGCTGCACAGCTTTTGGAACGGGAAATAATGTACCTAAACCTACGAACCTTCAAGCATCTACTTTGCATAATGTAGAGATCTCTGATGATGAAAATATCCCTACAACAGTGACAGATATTTTGAGCCCTGCAGACCCTGCTTCTTATGCAAATGTAAAACTTTCTCCCGAAGACATCAATCTAGCTCTGAAATTAGAAAACCAAGACTTAAGTATAATAAATTTCCCTACAACAAATGGAAGAAAGTTTAATTCATCATGGAAGAAGATCGCATTACCCAACGGGAGTGTCATTGACAGGAAGTGGATTGTTTACAGTCAGAAAAAAGATTCAGTGTTCTGCTTACCATGCCTATTGTTTGCTCTTCCATCTGAACGATCAATTTGGGGGACTACGGGCTATAGAGGATGGACAAATCATTTAGGAGAGCGAGATATTGCTTTTCATGAAAAGTCCAAGTGCCATGTTTCAGCTGAAGTTGCTAGAATCCAATGGATTTCTCAGAAGAGGATTGACTCCAGTTTGGAGGAACAAGCTGATAAAATTGTTCATCACAATCGGGAGGTGCTCTTTATCATTGTAGATTGTTGTTGATTTTTGAGTGAAGAAATGATGGGATTCCTTAACAAAAAAGTCGTAAAAGGGAAACTTTTAGGGTTATTCAGAGTTTTAAGTAAATATAGCCCTGATGCAAGAGTTTACTTGGAAAAAATAGACAAGGCTAGAGCCAATAAAAGTAAACTTGGGTCTAACTTTTTGAGCTACCGTAACATTTATGACCTTGTAAATGTAATGAGTGGGATGGTAGTCTCAAAAATTACACAGAACATTAACAAAACCAAAGTATGTTCGATCATATTAGACTCAACACAAGATGTCAGTAAGAAAGAGTGCTCAACAGTTTTGATTCGACATGTAGAGCCTGAGCATGTTGACACACAAGGGACGTCTAAAGGTGGTGCGAAACTTGTGGAACGGCTAGTTAAAGTGTTCACGGCTGGAGACACAACAGGAGAGAATCTCGCCAAAGAACTTTTGAGCTGTTTGACATTATTAGGTATTGATCGCAATAACATCGTAGGCCAAAGCATGGATGGTGCCGGAAACATGAGAGGAAAATACACTGGATTAAAGAATTTGATTCAAAAGAATTGTCCCAAAGCTTTCTACACATGGTGTTGCTCTCACCGATTTGCCCTAGTGGTGGAAAAATCAATGGAAATGTGCCCACAAATGAAGAATTTGTTTCATTTGCTAGAAGAGTTATATATATTCATGTCAGGACACAAGCAACACCATACTTTCATAAAAAACTTGGAAAAGGGAAACAAAAATCAAAGAAAACAAAGGTTAAAGAGAGTCCAGACTACTAGATGGTCAAGTCGAAATGACGCCTTGGTTACTGTTGTGAGCTGTTTTGATATTATAAAACAGACTTTGTCAGAGCTATGTCTTGAAAAAACGCGCGACAGTGACACTAAGACATCAGCTAGTGGTTTACTGAAAAATCTTTCTAACTTCGACACTGTTTGCACAATGCATGTTGCATCAGCTATTTTTAAAGTTCTCGCTCCAATATCTGTTTGTTTACAATCAAAATCAATTGACTACAGTGTTGCTCCCAAGATAATTGCTTCCACCCAAGAAAAGTTATCAAGCTTGAGAAATGACGAAGAATGGGGCAAGATCAAAACTCAAATAAATGTCTTTAACGATGAACACAATGTAGCTCTACCAAATCGTAGAAACAAAAAATGCAAAAGGTTCATGGATGAAATTGCAGTTGATGAGGCAATCACTGAGCCATTCCATAGAATAAATGTAGAAGTATACTTCAAAGTGTTGGACTCCCTTCAAGGACAAATTGATGACAGATTCCCAGAGAAGACTTTAGTTTTGGTGTCCCAAATGGCATTGTTCTCTCACGAAGGAATTTTGGATTTCAAAGAAAGTCAATCTAATACACTGTCAACCTCAGTAAAAAAAAGCGTATGTATTAAAGAGCTATGCGATCTTTACAACCTGGAGGAGGAGAAAATTCTTGAAGAGTTGAACAGTTTTGTTGCCATATACAAAGTTGTTCACTCAAGCATCATCATCAGCGATCTGTTTCCTGAACAGAAAGATCGAGCTGAAATGAACAAGGACAGTGATGACGACAAAGAAACAGAAGAACAACAAGAAGAGGAAATCGATGAAGAATCCACTAACAAATGGATGAAAAGGGGATTCATCAAACCTTACAGATGTCTCCTGAATCTGTCAGGAATGCCAAACTTACTTCTACTCTATACAATACTCCTTTCTCTACCGGTCACCAGCTGTTCTGCTGAGAGGACGATGAGCAGACTGAAAATCGTCAAGAATCGACTGAGAAGCAGCTTAGGAGATGAGTGGTTGTCAAGTTTGTTGGTCCTGGCCTGTGAAAGCGACATGCTAAAAGAGTTTTCAAATGAAGATATAGATAAATTCGCTTTAACTACTCAACAAAGAAAAAAACAATTGTACAGAAAATCATTTATGTAGTTGTAAAAATAAAGTAAAACATTTTAGCTAAATTTTCAAAATTCCTCTACTAAATATGAGTGGGTAATGTTAAAAAATGTCGCTAAAAGTAACTAAAAACTGATAAAAAAAACAGTTTTTTTTTAAAATTTTAACAAATAAAACAGATTTAAAAAAAAATTAATTTGTTTTTTGTTTAAAACACATTTCTAATGGTGATTTTTTTTAAATGTTTTAAACATGTTTAAAACACTGTTTTTTTTTGTTTGTTTGTTTTTTATTATTTTATTTATTATTTTTTTCTATGTTGATTCATTTCTACCTTTCCTTACTGCGTCTTATCTAAACTTTAAACTGCTTAGTACTCAATAAATTTCTAAATAATATATAATTTTTCAATAAGTAGTTATGAAGAAAAAACTAAAAACTACGGATAGTTGTTACTTTATCATTATATTAACGTTTTATTTAAATGTTTCAAATGGTTTTAAACAGCGTTTAAAACTATGTTTTAAACATTTGAATAAAACACCCTGTTCTTTTTCCTAACTGTTTAAAACATTGTTTAAAACAAGTGTTTAAAACATTACCAATCCTGCTACCGGTGGTCTGCGCAGATTGGGAAGAATCGCGACATGACTCTTGGGGGGATGGGCACCCCTGAAGATGCTTAAATAAAATTGGACAGAAACAAAGGCGAAAGTATACATCCAGACTGCAGCTGATTTGAAGGTTAGGTTGCTAACTTAAGGATTTGAAAATGAAAGCATTAAAAAAAATTGCCTGAAATTCTATCTTACAGTCTCAAATCACAAAGCCTCAAAGAAATATTAGCGGGAGTGTGGATGTATACTTTTGGGAAAACAAAGAAACTTGATTGTTATATGATAGCTTGATAGCTATTATGTGTTTCAATAGCTATTGCTATACAAATTATGAAACATTGTGTTTAATAAATTTATAAAATATCTAGGGGAAACTCCTGCGTGCTCCACACGCCAATCCCGTTGTAACCTTCTATAGCTTATACATAATCATGTTATGTTTGCTTTATAATAAAGATGTAGGATTAATAATAACTCCAAAGCTAAGATTGTAAATAATGTTAAATGTTAAAATCAAATTATTTTGTATACCTAGTTTATAATAGCAGTTATAATAAAGTAAAGTAAAGGTTAAAATAACCAACAAGGCTCAGGACTACACTTCTTAATAAAAATCTAACCTAAAAGTTAGAAAATACAAATAATTACTTCAAAGTTTGAAATCAGCTGTGTTAATGGAATTATTGGAGCAAACAGCTGTTTTATTTGTTATTTTATTCAATTGGTTGCTATGGTAATGAATGTAAATATATTCAAGAAATATGTATTGGTTCATCTGTCTAGGCCTAACCTAAGAATTTTTTCCGACTAAATTTACAAATATTGAAATAAAAAATGTTTATCAGAAAATGAATTATAGCTTACGTTACTCATTGATAGTGAAGCTTTTTATTAGTATAATTATTTTTTCAATTGGTTCAGTAGTTCCAGACATTACCCCCTACATACAAACAAATTTTACCTCTTTATAATATTAGTATAGATAATAGACTTAATTCAAAATAAATTTAATGTGTTTTTATGTTTCAGGAATGCACTAAGGATTTTAAAGACTCCAGTTTATGATTTCACTGTTTATAGATATGCCTGGATCTTTTATTAAAGGTCTCATCTAAAGTCATCCAAGGAAAATGTGGTACCGGTATACGATATAGTATGAAAAGTTTTGTACTATATTGAACACTATTCGGACATAAGTAACTTTTGTCATTTTCAATAATTTTGTAATGTGAATATTCAGTACTTAGAATGGATATTCTTAAAGTAATTATTTAGTAGTATTTATTATATGGTTATCAATAAATTGTATACAGCATTAATTTAATTAATTTTGAAAATTTAAATTACTATTTAAAATGGATATTGAAAAATTAGAAAATGAAGCCAAGGCAAGAGCATCAAAACATGTTATTAATATGCTTCAAAGAGCTGGTCAACTCGAGAAGATTGAACAGTACAAACGAAGAGTTAGTCGAAAGAAGATTTCAGTCGAAGCTATGTTAAAAACAGCCATGCAGAGTCAACTGGATGGAGTCTGCGTTGGTTTGAATCAACTTCAAAATGCACTGCAAGACATTAAAGAAATAAGAGAAAACTTGTTAGGGATACAAGAATCTTTCACAAACATTCCCGACTTGGGCGAAAAACTTGAAGAAGTTAAGAGTAAAAATATTCGTCATTCCCAATATGTCACAGCTATGGAGAATTTAAAACATCTGTTTACGGTTCCTGAAAGTGTAGAGAAAACTAAGCAATGGATCAATGATGGTAAACTTCTTCACGCTCATCAGAGTTTAATGGATTTAGAGAACTCTAGGGACGATCTGTTGTACGAGCTGCATAAACTGCCGAATCAACCTACAGCTGATAAAAATCTTTTGAAAGCTTACTTTGAAGATGTTGAAGCGGTTTCCCTACAATTGGAAAAACAACTCCGTCTTGTACTAAGCAGAACACTTAATACAGTACGCAAAGAACCAACGATCATCGTAACAGCTTTACGTATCATCGAACGAGAAGAAAAAGCTGATGATTTTGCCAACCAAAGATTCGTAAGAAGCGGTTTCATGCCTCCAGGTAGGCCAAAGAAGTGGAGGAAAATGGCCGTCGATGTCTTAGAAAAGTCAGTGTCTCAACGTATCGAAGGAACCCAAGTTGAAGAACGATCCGGTAATAAAATGTGGTTAGTCATGTACTTGGAATTAACGCGTCAGCTGATCTTGGAAGATCTGAGAGTTGTGAAAACGTTATGTGGTCCTTGTTTTCCACCACATTATGGGATTGTGAATGAATTTGTCAATTTGTATCATACTTGTTTGTCCCGACATTTGGAAGAAATAATCCAAAATGGTCTAGAAGGAAATGAATATGTTTCTGTTTTGTCTTGGATTGTAAATACTTATCCAGGAACTGAACTGATGAAACATCCTGAATTGAATATAGATACAGCAAGGATTGGTCCATTGCTGCGTGTCGAGGTGATTAATGATCTTCAACAGAAATATCTAAAAAATATGGAGACTAATTACGTTGAATGGATGCAGAAAACATTAGAAACTGAGCAACAAGACTGGCGTAAAGGTATCGAACCTGAAGGTGATCAGGATGGTTATTTCCACACAGCTGTTCCAGTTATTATTTACCAAATGATTGATCAAAACTTACAAGTAACTAAAACTATTAGTCAAGCTTTGACTCATAAGGCTTTGATGTTAAGTATGGAGCAAGTATCTAAATATGGAAAACTATATAGAAATGCAATAATAGAGTTCAAATATAAATATTTTGAAGATAGAAGTAAAGTCAAATTCTTCACTCTCTACATGATTACTATTATAAATAATTGTATGTTATTTGTAGAACTAGCACAACAAATGAAACAACATTATTGGCGATCAGACTTTCAAAATAACGAGTCAGGTTTGATGTTCAATAATTTGTTAAAAACCTATCAAGACTTACGTGATGAAGCCGCTCAGTTTTTGTTAGAAGAAGCTTTCCTCGATTTAGATTCTCATTTTAACGATTTGATAACGATGAAATGGTACAGCAGTTCAATACCGGTAGATACTATTTGTGTGACTCTGAAAGATTATTTCCAGGATTATGTACATCTGCGTGTCCGTAACTTTGAATACGTCATCTCCGAAGCTGAGAATTTAGTCGCTCGCAGATACATTACGGCAATGTTGCAGAAAAAGATATCTTTCAAGACTTACGAAGAACGGCGGACTGCGGGGAACAAAATATTGCATGAAGTAAATCAGATTAAAGGATTGTTTTCAAGAATTGCTCCCAATGTTGCCAATAGGGTTGATTCACCTTTTGAAACGATCAAAAGTTTAGCAGAAGTGTTGAAAAGTGAAGATTTGGAAATTGTTTCTCTAGATTTGCACAGTTTGGTCGATAAGTATCCTGATGTTACAGAAGATCATCTGAGTCGATTGCTTAGCTTACGAGGTGATATTTCCCGTTCAGATATCCGTGAGAAACTATCGTATATATTCCACGGCGATCATGCTCAACAACGAAATTCACCCTTACACAAAAGTATTTTTCAACAAATCCAATAAACCTAAGATATTTTCCAAGATATTTATTTACAGTATATTAAAATGTTATACCATGTATTCATTTAGCTTCAAAATATGAAAGTTTTTATTGATAATATGCTACAGATTTACAGCATCAGGCAATACTATCAGATTTTTATTTATATAAGCTTAACTGCAATGATTTGAGGGCATACAAAAATGTAAAAAAATATGAGTTAGGCCTATTATGCTTTAAGTTCTGTATTTAATTTAGTCATATACAAAAAAATATTGTTACCTGCTATTATTAGAAATCAATTAAAATAAGTGAAAACTACTGTAATTGCCTTGCCCTTGTTTTCTCAAATTAGAAGATTTGTTAAATTTTATCCCGAAAAACATATATAGGCCTAGGCCTAATAAATATATACAGTTATAAAAGAGACTTGTTTGTTTCCTAGGCAGTTATAAAATATACTTGTTTTGTGTCAAATTACTTTATAAGTGGTAATTGTTTACTATTACTTTGTCAGAAGCAAATTTTCCCATATTGAGTTTTGTTTCGCATTTATGGATTCTAACAATGATTCAAGGCCAGGAAAAATAAATTCACCCTAAAAAGTGAAAAGAAAAAATAGCCTGAAGTTCTAACCTATGGTCTCTAGTCCCAGTATGTTTCAAGCAAACCTTCCCTTATTGAGATATATTACCGTTAATGGACTGCAATCAACAAATAAACATGTTTGTAGAGCCGGAAAGGTAAACAAGATAAGGTAAGTTAAGTTGGGTCAACGAGCAGGTTTGTTAAAAAGTGCAGGTTAGAGGTGGGTGGTATTAATCAGTTGTTATGGCGTCGTGTAGTAGTTCAAAACAATTTTTGCGCAACTGTAGTCTTACATTAATATTCTAACTTATATATGTTTACAATGTTTATTAATTATTGTCTATGCATTAAAAAAAAAAAAAAAAAATAGCCTTATGTGATGAACTGTCAAGAAGCGACACTAGTTCTTCATCAGATGACGATTTTTAAAGTAAGTTATTATTCAAATTTCTTTTTCGGGGCCTTGAATTATGTTCAATTCATTGTTAGAATATATAATATATCTCAATATGGGAAGATTTGATTTTGACATACTAATACTAAACAATTACCCTTTAAATTTATGTATCAATTTCTTAACATTTAATAAATATAAGGAAACAATTAATACTGTGTGTATATTTCGTGATACTTAAATGTACTCATAAAGTAAATTTTCCCTTTAAATATTTTGTATTTATTTTTGAACCAAATCGGTTGCAGAGCTGTGACAAATGACTTTACAAATGTGATCTTCTTATGAGAGTTAACATATTACGTTTTAGATTTAAAAATTGTAAAAAATGCATTAGATGATTAGGATTATCTTTTTAAATTAAGTTTCCAATTTGCAAGAAAAATAAAATGTTTTAAGAGCTTCAAAATCAAATTTGCTTGCTTCCTTTGCTAATTTATTTCTTAGGTGGTCTAGAATGCTCAATGAAGCTAGTTTATTATTTTCATTTATTTTTTAACCCTACAACCTGTCCATGTTAATGTTTTGCAACGCCAAGTCATTTCGGTGCGTGTGCAAGGATATTTTCAAAAATTCGCCAAATATAGTAATTGTATATCAATTCAAAAGTGTTCTGAACCTTTTTTGTAGAGAAAGGTTCAAAAAATCCATATATGTAATTAAAAAATTTATTGATGTAAAATTGTAAAAGTTATTAGCTCAAGAAGCAAAAAATGTTCAGTAACGAAAGGAAAAAGTTCAACTTTAGGCCTACATAACAAGTCGTAAACATTTTTTGTAGTTTTTTCGTAAATGTAAAAAAGTTTTGTAATTTAGTTCTAAATAGAACTGTATAAAACCATTTATCGATTTCAAATTTCTTATTTTGAAAACACCAGTTTTTGTGTTCCAAATACACGATTGCTAACAAAACCGCCTAATTTGAAACGTAATTTACTAATATATGCTTTGCCCAAAAATGAAATATTATTAAAACAAAGTGTAGAGAATAAATCAAAGAATTGAACTGTATACTTGTATATTGCCTCATCATAAAAGTGTTTTACTTAGAATCAATTGAATTACAAAAGTAAGATGAAACAAATGAAACCTCGTGCGGACAAAGGAAATTCAAAATATGACCGTTGAAGACAATGGAAATAGCCTTGTTTTGTAAACTCAAGCGGTAGTATGAATTCAGTGCAAATATGAACTTTCAACTGCTGTTTGAATAACATCTAAAAAGTCAAATATAGTTTGCTTTACACCAAATGAAAGATTGAACTTTGGTCTATAAATAGATATCAAAAAGTCTATTGAAATAATTCGAATTATAAAAGATATCTCAAACGCAAAATGTGTTGTTTTATTGGTTGAAATCTGCTCAATTGCAAAGGTTTACAAACAATTCCATATCCTTTGAACTATTAATCCGATTTTGGATTGGATGGCAGTTTCAGATAGGTAAAAGTGTGATGAATCCTTCAGTATACATATATAACTCAGAAAAATACCGGGCGGGCTGTATTGAAAGACATAGAAACTGGAATTAAAGGTAGTTTTGGTGCATTAAAATTTGCGCGACATTGGCTTTTAGAAAACTAAAAAACTACAACGATGATTACGTATGTAAATATACGGTTTAGAAAAAACTTGTAAATGCAAAAATTAAAGTTTAGATCATTTCCTTTCCAACGGTATTTGATTTATTGCGATTGGATAGTTTTTAGTGGGTGAAATATTCATTACAAGTAGAGTTGTCAAAATTTATCGTTTTCACGTGCCACGCCCCCACGACCACTCAAATTGAGTAGTCTGACAGTTGCAGGGTTAATGATATTATTCTAGGTTTAAAAACCATAACAAGGAAATTTAAAATTTACTCTTTAACTAAGCTTTTTTTTCTATAAATAAAATATATGTAAAAAAGTTATATAAAAAAATTGTTAAAGGTGATTGCGAAATGAAGTTTTGATTTATTGTATTATTTTCTTGTTAATCAAAATATTGGGCTATGTATATATTAATCATTTTAATGTAACAATTTATTGTATCATTTGAATATAAATTTCCTTTATATTTAATTTATATTTAAAGTTTAATTTTTGAAGGAATATTTTTTTGTAAATAAATATAGTTTGAAATAATATGTAAAATATAATATTATTATTGTTTGTAAATAAAACACGTTTGATTTAAGATCAGTTTATTTTTTAACATTTGTTTTAAAAAATCTAACTTAAATGCCTCGGGTCAGCTTTAAACAGGTAAGTTTGCACTGGGTCTAAGAGATAATAAATCATTTTTGTCTACAGGTGAAGGTAGATTTTGAAGTTCCCAAGTTTTATTAGATATTATTTAGAAGGTTACAATAACTGTGAATGAATTTGAAACTGTATCTACTAAGGGAGTTATCAATTTTGTCCTTCAACACCTAGTTTTCCACCCATTGGATGAAGGTTGTGTGTAATCAAACAAAAGTTTAATGCAATATTTTTTATATTAAAAGAGTTTGGTAATTTTTCAGTTTTTCAAAAAAACCTTTCCAATTTTTAACATCTTGATATGATTTTGTACATCAACGAACTCGACCAAGTGCTTTCATCTCTTTTTTTGTGTATTATTTTGGAAGTATTTAGTGCAAAATTACAGCATTTATCACATACTTCAAAAAGATACTTTGTGGTAAGTTTTTTTAGTTCTCAGTAGTATACTTTTCAGAAATTATTATAGGGCACAACTTCAAAAGTTGAGACTGAAGATGCAAAATTTGTATCAGTCTAACACATTAAGAATATTTAGTTCAATGTTGACATAGATTTGAAAACAGAGAAGGCTAATTTATAAATAAATGAGGGTATTGTGTGCTAGAGGGACGTTGGAGAGAATTTGCACAGTGCCCTGCTTCAACTCGGTATGTGCTGAATATGTCAAACAGTTCTAAAAGAATTTTATTGTGCTTTTCAATAACTATATAATCTGTATATTCATTTTATTTGCCGTTATATAGCTTAATATATAAAAGTAGAAAGTTTTCATTTTGGTATTTGCTATCTAAATCACATTCTAAGAAGTTCTGTGAAATTGTACAAATGTTCTAGCATCTTTAAACTTCCGTCGGGCCAAGTGATCAAAATTATACAACATGGTGGAATTTTGATGCCACTTTTAGATGCCTCACTCCTTTAGTACCTTCCTCCCTCCATACCCACTACACTTTAGTCGAGTTTGAAACTTTGTACAAGGCGTTAGTCAGTGTCCATAAGCTCTTTGTATCAAATTGATACAATGTGCCCGATTGTGTTACTGTTCCTCTTTTTTAAAATTATTCGTGTCAAATTTGGTCTTTGTTTAAATATTATTGTTTAAATATTTATTCAGTTTTGCATGTTTTTTTTTTTTATTGCATGTTTTGTCTGAATAACATGGCAAGCTCCAGTAGACTTTTTGACTTTAATAACCGTGATTTGAACTTGAATTACTGTTGACGAAAATGAAAATCACTTTAAATTTGAAGATTTAGGTGGTGAATCTGATGTAAATAACCAGGATGAAGTATAAGAATGCTATGCAATTTCCGATACAGAACAAATAGATGAAGAAAATCTACAGGAAGTTTTAGACCCTCATTATAATTTGTACATTCTTGGAAAAAACAGCGTTACAAGGTGGCAGTTCGTTCCTCATGTAGGTAATCAGCGTGTTTTTACTCAAAACCTCATATGCTTGCCAAGTTTAATTGGAGCCGCTAGACAATGTAAGACTGTGATAGAGTGTTGCGAAATGTTTTTCAAATACTTGAGTTATTACCTATCACACAAATTTATATATATGCTTCATGACTTCATACAGCCAGTTTCGGTTCCAGATGTTGCGGGGCCCTAGGGGATAAGATATGGCGGGGCCTTCGTACCAGGGGGTATGAGTCCCCCCCAGGGTAGGAAATTTTTGAAAATTACATGCTTTTAACTCATTGTTTCAGCTCATATCAAACGTACACAGTTACCATGATTTTTTAGGAAAATACTTCTTTTATCAGGCCCAATTAATACAAACCCAGCACAAACAAAAATAATTCGACCACGCAGCTGAACCGCTGACATGAGTTGAGCAAATTTCCAAAATTAAGTTTATAGGCCTATGTTTTAAGGTTTCAACCAACAATTTGGGAAATAGGTCTATTAACGACGGTGCTGAATAGCTGCAAAATGGTTCGCACGCCATTCCGCATATTGGGAGTATCTTCAAAACACAAAGCATTGCGTGATTCGCACGCCATTCCGACTATTGGGAGTATCTTCAATACTCAAAGCATTGCGTGCTTCACACGCCAACTCCCTTATTGGGGGTATCTTCAATACAGAGTGCATTGCGTGCTTCGCACGCCAACTCCCGTATTGGGGGTATCTTTAATACACAGTGCATTGCATGCTTTGCACGCCAACTCCCGTATTGGGGGTATCTTCAATACTCAAAGCATTGCGTGCTTCGCACGCCAACTCCCGTATTGGGAGTATCTTCAATACTCAAAGCATTGCGTGATTCGCACGCCATTCCAACTATTGGGAGTATCTTCAATACTCAAAGCATTGCGTGAGAAACAAATTCATTCTCGTAGGAAATATCTCAAAAAATAAGTTACTTCCGGTCAAAGCATGCAATGCATTGTGTATTGAAGATAATCCCAATAGCAGGAATAGTGTGCGAAGCATGCAATGCTTTGTGTATTGAAAATACTCCCAAAATGTGGAATGGCGGAACCATTTTGCAGCTATTCAGCATCGTCGTGAATAGACCTATTTCCCAAATTGTTGGTTGAAGCCCTAAAACATAGGCCTATAAACTTAATTTTGGAAATTGGCTCAACTCAGGTCAGCGGTTCGGCTGCGTGGTCGAACTATTTGGTATGACATATTTTACCCACTTACAAAAAACCAAAACTTTTTCATATATTGTAAAATGGCGGCCGTTTAAAATGTGTAATGTAAAATATCTCAAAAACTCCTAACTTTACAACAAAATTAGCTTTTTTCATGACAAACATAACGGTTTTTTTGGCTAAAAACTAAAAATGTTGAATCATAGTAGTTGTCCATATCAAACATGTTTAGTTTTTAGCCAAAAACTCGGTTATCTTTTAAGTTACAGAAATAATTTAAAAAACTGTTGTTTGTTTTTGAAATAATAAAAAAAAAACAAAATCAAGGAAAATGCTTACCGGTACTGTATTATAATTCAATTGAAATATCTGTTGTTACATAATATAAATAAAACAGCTGATGTGGATCATAACTAACACAGTTTTAGCTTAGACCAATACTGAACCAAAACTTGTATATTAAAAGCATTTACATTTTTTATTGAGACAGACACCACCTTGGCAAATTTAGAATGGGCATTTACTGTTCTCAAAAAACAGGTAGAAGCAAACACTAACAAAAATCAACGAAATGGTCTGACTGTATTTTAAATCAAACATCTGGTGCTACATATAATATTGTTTCATTAATATGGAAATATCAACATTTGTTTGAAATATTGATTATTACAATATTAATGGTGAAATAACAACGCATGCCGTAATTTTAATTGTTGAGGATTTTGTGCCTATTTCAAACTATGTCTTACATTATGTATAGGTCACCAGTAAGCCTCATTCAGAAGTAATTTTAATGTTCATCCACTACTGCCTTCGAACAAACAAATTCAAACTTCGAATAGCTCACTACAGTAGAGATTAAAAAAAAAATCTAGAAATAAAGCCCCCACATACATTTTCGAGTCCTGCTCGTGAGCCATGCTCTGAAAAGGCCGGTCTGCACTACTCGTGCTCGCCGGTCTTGGGCTTGTCAAGGAGGCTCCTACGGCAAGTCTGACTCGCGTTCGTACTCGTTCTATTAATTATCTACAATACCTTAGTCGCATGGTAAGCTTAAGCTCGCGAGGATCCGCTCCATATTTGCAGTCGTCTATATAAACAAACGAAGTGATTGTGATAAGCTTCCTTGTTTTGCGGCCCATAGCTCAACAACAAGAAAGAAGAAGAGGCATAAAATAACCAAGAAAACGCAGATGATGGATGACCACAGTTTTCAAAATTCGGGAAACGTATAGTGGAAGTGGTTTAATGGACGACTTAGAGGTTGAAAATGTACATTTAAAGACTTTCCGCACTTTCCGAAATGTTTCCAATAAACTGTTATTATTTTTTTTTTAATTCAGCCTCATTCACTTTCAATTCTTAAGAGACTGAATCCCAAGCTTCGGCTCTTTTAGATCTTATTTTATAAAAACAACTGTTAACATCCCACAACACCGGGTGTATTTATCAATACATTAATAAATTCAATTGTGAAATCGTTGACCCACTCCTTTTTTTCGGTAGGTGGAATGCATTTACGCAGACCTCTCTCCTGAGAAGATACTGTGGCACTTGGTCCGATAGGACATACATACTAAACAACCTCCCCCTCTCCAAACAGCTTACTGGGGAGAGCATAGCAGCGTCTAGGGACCTCCCTAATGACTACAAGAATCAATCTAGAACTTCGCTGAAACAAGCAAAAATGTTAGCGGTATTCACTAAGAAAGCACTACTCGAGACAGGCCAGCAACAAAACACCAAGACCCATGCCTTACATCACTGGCATACTGGAGATCTCGGAGCTCCGATGAAGGATTTCACCCCTATTGATAACGATTGATTTTAAAATCAGAAGTCGATTGTGAACCGTACAATTGCAACAAGTCGACTGATCAAGGTTTGTTGCGTCCACGTGACTTGTGCGGCTCGACGAGCATAGAGCTCCCCTCCTTTGATGTACCGACAATAAGCGGAGCCACTCAAGCCATTGGCTCGTAAGGCACACGTGTTTGTCTCCTCGGCTCGAGCTTTCGTCCACATTACTCGCGAGCCAACCGAATAACACAACCACGAGTAATGTGGACCGGGCGTAATCACCACACACGTTTTAACTGTCTCCGAGCCTAGCTCGTCCGGTAATGAGTCTGTTGAAGCAGGTTGCTACAGCTGTTGTAGTGTTGGATGAGTTCGGTGTGTTTGTGAAGAAGAAACGGAAAGATAGGGCGTTGTGGGCAAAGAGAATTGGCTGTTGAATAGAAATATATCTACCCTTATGAATTTATTGAACTTTATAAGAACTGATAGACCTATTTGAGAACGCTTTCCCCTATTTGAGCAGTCAGTACTGCGAACCAACCACAGACAACTCGCGATACTCTTCTATAAACCTGGTAAAAAAAGTCAGGGATCATAAATGTTCCCGGTCTCCGACATTGTTCATTCTGTGACCTAACTCGGGCTAACTCACACTGACTGCTGTCGCGATACGTGTAAGATGAGCAAGTCCGGCTCGTCATGACACATACACTTGCGAGTTTGACTCTTTTAAACGCGAGCTCAGGTTCGCGAATGGGACTCGTACGTGTATGGTGGGCTTAAGCATTTAATAACAAACTGAGACGGATTGAACTAAAACCAAGAAACTTAGGTAAATCAGATACATTTAACATAATTTTTAAGAAATATTTAGTGATGATCAGATTAATTATCAGAACAGATTCAGCTGACAGACCTGTGTTCAGAAACAATAAGGCGGCAGCTGCCATTGACCATACTGTCTTTCTAGTCACTGTATTTTAGACCACTCCTACAAAAACGTTAATGAAACAAATGCATGTTTTATATTTTTTTTACATTTTACTATTTTTTTAATTTTTATTACGTTTGATAGTTTATATTAGTTTTTTTACATTTTTTTTAATAATAAATTAACAGCTTTCAGTATCTCGTTCTTGTAAATGAGGATATTAAATGATGCATTTGCTTGAAAATGTATTATGATACTGAAAAACCCTGAAAGAATAATTGATATCATTAGTTTTACAGTATGTACTTAGGAACTATTTTTAATCACTATTATAATATTCAAGTATAGGAACGATTTAATAACTATGAACTAATTACTCATAAAAGCATAAGTTAAAGAGTTCATATTCCAAAAATTTTAATGTAGTAAATATGGTATTAAAATGTGCAATAAGTACCTAAATAAAATAAATTTAAGTGATTCACGTACACGGAAACTATATAGTAAACACTAGCTGCCCCGATCCGGCTTTGCGCGGATAGACAAATCAAAGCTAAATGTATATTAACAAAAAATATATTATATCAATAAATATATTACACTATGTATTTCTTATGGGGATTTTTAGTAAATTTGACCCATCCAAACCTCCCCTAAAATTTTGAATTTTTTGAAAATCTTTCTTAGAGAGCACCTATAGCCCTAGAGGAAGCTGCATACCAAATTTCGTTCCAATCCGTTCAGCGGTTTTGGAGAAATCGTGTTTTAGTAACTTTGACCCCCCCCTAAGATTAAAATTTTTTTGAAACCCTTTCTTATCAGCACCTGCGGCCCGAGAGGAAGCTACATACCAAATTTCATTCCAAACCCTTCAATAGTTTTAGAGAAATTGAGATTTAGTAATTTTAACCCCCCCAAACCCCTTCTAGAATTTCAAATTTTTTAAAACCTTTCTTAATGAGCTTCTATGATCCTAGAGGAAGCTACGTATCAAATTTCGTTCCAATCCGTTCAGTAGTTTTTGAGAAATCGTGATCAGTGAGTCAGTAGATTTGGCTTTTATATTTATAGATAGATAAATGCTTTGAACAAATTAAGAGGCTCCGGAGCACCTAAAATTTTATTTTATTTTTCACTTTTTTGTTTTTTATTGCTTATTATTGCCCTTTTATTTAGCTTTAAAACAAGTCTAAATTTATTATTATATCTCAACTCTAATTAAGTGGGTAAAAATACGTTTTTTGGTTTGTATGTTACATGAAGACAAATTTTGTTTCATATTCTTAATAATTTGACATATCCAATTTGAAAATAATTAAAATTGCCGCTTATGGAAAGAATTTTCAATTTGGTAGGGATATTTAGCTTTTTCAGTAGTGCCAAAACTGATTATACAGACTTTGATGATATTGAGCTGATGACAACCCTGCATATGGGGCTGGTATGTATTAAATATGTAAGTAAAACTTTAAACGTGTTTTCCAGAAATCATATATTTTATTCACTAAAGGAACATTTTATCAAAATCTATCTAACATATTGATCTGAAATTTTCAGGAGTTGTTTACAGGTTTTAACGAGAGCATTTTGTAATAATATAAGTAATCATTTCTAAGTTATGATTGAGAAATACGGCAAAAACTGGTGAAAATTCTATTATTTTATAAAAATAATGACAAAATGTATTCAAATGCTTGTATTGCAAAACCCTCATGTTAAATTTTGTATTTAAGTAGTACTAACACACTGATAAAATTTTACTAATTTTGATACAGTAGTTTCTGAGAAAATGTTCCTTAAATATTGTATTTTTAACATTGCCGAGATAGGACGCTCCGGATTTTACTATATTATTTTATTACTTATTATTTTACTATAGACTAACAGAAATATATATTTATCTATAAATTATCCAGTTAAAGAAATCATGGCATGGTATGCTTCGAACTGCACTTTGACTTCATAGTTCATAATCATTTATTCTTGCCTAAAATATATCAACGAATGAATAAGTACCCTTTATTAAATAATTTATATTTAACTTTATTTATATTTTTCTATGTGCTTGCTTGCATGTTCGAGGAAATTCCCCAAAACACGAAGATTGTTTTAACAAACCTTCCTGATTTTATGCCTATTACATTTTTGTAGAAAGTTTAATCTAAACAAATTTAAATG
This sequence comes from Philaenus spumarius, assembly GCA_018207615.1. Classification (NCBI taxonomy): domain Eukaryota; kingdom Metazoa; phylum Arthropoda; class Insecta; order Hemiptera; family Aphrophoridae; genus Philaenus; species Philaenus spumarius. The sequence goes on along the minus strand of JAGFPH010002424.1, from coordinate 164,460 downwards.
AACTTAGGAGCTTATGTACACATTTACTTGTAGTTGTTATGGCAACAAATGTGTATTAATAAATCCACAATAAATTATTGGCAGGCTCTATAAGTTTAACTTATAACATACTATTACAAGACTTTTATTAAATTCCAGTTTTGTTAGTGCGTGCGATATACCTGAAAAATGATTATTCAAAAATAAATGCATTGTTTACAAAACAAATGTGAGAGTTTATAAAATTCAAAAATGAAGGTGTATCTTTATTATGTAAGGTAACTCATCTAAGGAAAGTCTATTGACTGTGATATAATTTGCATAAAACGCATTTAATTTTCCCAATTTGAAGTTTTAGTTTGACTTGTATTTAATTTTATCAATAAATTTTATTTCTAAAACTAATATTCGGTTTTACTTGCCTCATTATCTGATTCCTCAATTTTGCTCTATCAGTTTCACCTAATAAATCCTGTGAACAAAAACAAACCAAACTTTATAATCTGTCTACTATAGGGATTGTGTCGGCATTAACTGATTAATTGTGCAATCATGAACATGCCTGCATTAGTGATTATATATTTTCGTTACACCCTCACAATAAAACAATAATTTGCCAATAATATTGTTGAAATAGATGTTAAAAGATCATTGTGGTGAATTTAAGTACTTTTAAACACTGTGCCCCCAACCGCAGGTTCTTTGTAATATCGGAGTACAGTAAACTCCCGATTATCCGCGGTGCGGATTATCCGCGAATGTCACGGAAAATATACAGTACTGTAAATCTGTACTGTATTTTATTACGAGTGATCAGCGAAGAAATTTAGCAAAATGTTGAACTCTACTGACGATTGTATTGTGTACAGTATACAGTAAAACCCCACAGGCCTTCTCTGAACTCACAAGACGACGATGCGCAGTTGGCTGAAAAACTTGTGTTGCGGAAAATTCAATCAAGAATTAAGAAAAGATGTTTTCAAAGCAAGAAACAAAAGCAAGTGAATTTTCAAAAAGTTGTGAATTTAAAGAGTTGTTTTTTAAGTGTCTAATAAAGTCTCTCAGTAGGCTACAGTACTGTATCCATGTTATGATGTAAGTTTTACTGAAATGTATTGTAGGTTATTTATTTAGTAAAATACTTTGTGTCATTTAAAAATGTTTAATGTTAATTGTAACTTTTTCTGTATATAAATCGAGTTTTTTAAGTTAGAATTACAGTTTAATTTTTTGTTTCCTATTTTCGGCTCTTCAGCAGATTATCCGCGAATTTCACTATCCGCGATGGCCGTGCCACTTAATTTCGCGGATAATCGGGAGTTTACTGTACTTAGGAAAGGAAAATTGAAGCCCCTTACGTAAAGATTAATTTCATAAGTATTGAAAGTCTGATTACATTAATTTCTAACTAAAGATGGGCCCTTACCAATGATAACATCTTTAATATTTAAATTCTTGGTTTGTAATTTAGTTTTAGATTTATTGGATATGTTTCGTATATAAATAATTCCACTCATTGGGCTCACAGTTGTTAGCTATCCTAATATGTAAACTTTACAAATTTTTTTCTAATCTACTTAATTTACTACATCATTATTTGAACTCTAGTTTTAACCATTTTTTCTTTGTAGCAAATTCAATTTATACGTGCAAGAGTTATAGGTGGTTTAACCTGCATACCCATTATAAAATTTGGATAGCCATGTTTTAGTTGGTATTTTAAAATCCTTAATATCTATCAGTACGAATCTTAATTTTAAAACTTAACTTACGGAAAAGGGTTTTCTCACTAGTCCAGGAACTTGTGGTAAAGGAGTCGGTGTTTGAATATCGCTAAACAACAAATTTTAACTTCAAACGGTTTTATCCAGGGACATATTTTAGGTGCAGAAGTGATTCAAATACGAAAACAATATGATACCATTCTCGACATAATTTCGAATGAGCTAAATACCATTATTATCAGTTTCTCAGGAGAAGAGAAACTGTAAAATCGAATTTTTTAAACCCATAGTAAATTTTAAGTACTTTATGTTGAAAATTGTTTCAGGGGCGGCAAGTCTTCGAATATAATAATATTGCATTCCCGATATGGTGTTGGCCTAGTGTTTTGAAAGTTCTAAATAATCCAAAACAATTATAATTATTTTTTTTAATTTGGACTACGGTCTAGCAAAAGAGTTCAAAGAAATAAACCAGGAGATTATTATTACTATAAAAATTAATGGTATCTACAAACTCCTGTAATCGGACACTAAAATATGAATATTGTTATGCATTGAATCAAATAAACAAACTTTAACTTAGTCTATGTATTCCTATATCTCACATGTACACTAAACCAAACAATTAAATTACTTTGAACTTAAATTTTCTACCAATCAAATTACACGTGGAATAAATTTCTACTAAAATTATTATGTCTGACTTGCATAAAGATGCTTGAGTTTTCCGTCAATGCTCCAAACTTTCTGGCCCCTTTCGTTGTTGCATTCTGAAATTACATTTCCAATTTTTAAACATCTTTTTATATTTTTATTTATTATTATTTTTATTTCATTATGTAAGCTGTCGGAACATTTTATTACTGGAACCAAGTCGTGATTTTTTTTTACTTTTTCTTTTATTCAATATTATGAATCTATGGAATTTTCTGAATGTATACGTACCAAATACATGGTATTTACTACATTATTTATCACATATATTCGACTTTCTCACTATCAATATTGTATGTGCATACACGACTTGTATGTATTTTTTATAACTTATTTGTATAAAATATTTCCCCATCAGAACCTCCTAACAACCTACCCAGCAGTTATGGAAACGATTAAACGTTATGAACCTGTATTATTGAAATAATGTTTACACGTTAAAACCAAAAATCAAAATGAATCTTTCAATAATATGATTAGGACTAGAATTCAAAGAAATGACGTTGTTGGACTAAGAACTTTGAAAAATAAACTTTGACTACAAAAACTCATAAATTTAATCAATTTACAGCAACAAATAGTTCTTATTGTTGTCGCTAAGCAACAAATAAAAACACAGTGAAAGTTTTATGTGTAACACTTTTTGAGAAAATTGTACCAAAAAATAGTTAAAATAACATGGGTGACATAGGGACGATCTGGTCGCCTTAAATAGATGTAATTTAGTTATTTATTTTCTATTTCGATAATAACTACAGTACTACTTATTCACTAACTTATATTATCCTTATGTTATAAAAGTTATTCAGCCTACTTTCTGAAAACACCTTTATTAAGGCGATGGGCTAATTCCTTGTCAGTTGTATAGTATCTGCTTATAGAAATGAATTAACAATTAATCCATCCTGGTTTATTTACTAATTTGCACATTACATTTCGTTTATAAATTATACCTACGCCTGGGTTTACACATTTATTTGATACATAAATAATCTTACAAAATGTATTCTTTTATATTCATTTTACAATAATTTATATTATGTTGAATACTACTGTGCGTCCGGACTTTAGTTGGCAGTACGGGAAAGGCTATGCTAATGCATTTCATATGAAGTTTCCGTACTACTACCCGTACTGTTGACATCGGCTGCTCTAAGAATTCACTGAAAGTGTAGATGATGACGTAATTTTATAAATGGTATCAAATTAAAACTAATAAAACTGCCTTTCCTCATGTGACACCAAGAAATGTATTACAACGGAACTCTCCTTTTTTGAGAACTCTTTGTTGGAGAATAAGTTATTTCCACCTACTGGAAGTCTTATAGGCAACCTCGCTTTGTTTGGCCTAGGTGAAATAACTATGTGTTGAATATTCAGTTTGCTGAATATTCCGACAAAAAAATTTACTTTATACTTCCAGTAATTTATTTTTGAATTTAGCTCAGTTAGAACACAAGTTAATAATTTTACTTTTTGTAAACCTCTGAAGAGTGAGTACACTGAAACTAACCTTGTAAATGGCTTAGTTGTGCTTGCAAGTATTTTATGAAATTTCACTGTATCAATTCTTAATCTATAATTCATAAACTATTTGGATATTTGCATACTAGGTATTTTTGTAAATAATAACTTTTTTATAAAGCAAATAAAATTTTAATAATTTTTTTTTTTCAAAACTAAACATAAACTACAACTTTTTTATTTAATCTTTTTCCAATAAAACAAAATAATAAATCTCTTTTCAATTAGAATAATAATTTCTAAAGCTATAAGGCAGAACTAATCTTTTACCTAATTATATTTTATTTTAATATTTTATAATCAATTTAATTTAATGAAAGATTTAATTTGAATTTACTATTTAATGAATTTACTTTTATAATTAATAATACAAATATTTTCTTAATCTAACATCCTAAGTAACCCAGTATTTAAAATAAATTTATTTGAATTTAATTCAGGCAACTTATAACAGGGACTAACTTATTTTACGCTTCTACCGACCTTTTCACACTTGTCCAGGCGTCGCGACGTTTGATGTGAAGTCCGCGAACGCTGTATAGTGATGGCAGGCTACAGATGTTCTGCGTGCTAATAAAGCTGTCTTGTTGGTGAAGTTGGAGTCCTGTAGGGTTATCTGGATGAATGATGGATGTCTTCTTAAAGATGGATGTGGTGCTGCCGTGTCTGCAATCCCGGTTCGGTTATTCCCTCGAAGTTACAGTCGCATGTCCTAGTGGTCGCCTGGTGGTGTCCTGGAGTCCTGTCTAGAAGCTATACGAATCACTCCATATATCAGCTGTCTTGCAGGTTATGTTCTTCCTCCAGAAAATTCCAAGTTAGGCCAACTTTGTATTTACTAAGTTGCCACTGAAGTTCTTGTAGAGTTAAAGCGGTGTCTATTGCTGCATTCCAGGTGAAAACCACAACGACGTATCTTCTCACTTGTTATACAAATTATAAAGATTAACGAAGAAAATACTAAGCTTCTAGCATGCTATAGTATTTTATAAAAAACAAGTAATAGCTCCTAATGCGTCTAGTTACGTCGCAAAATAATGAAAGCTCCTAGTTTCCCCGAGCAATCGTTTATATAAGCTTTTTCGGCACTATTTCATTGCCAACTTGAGCTTTCTATCACTGTATTCCTACAATGCTTTAAAATTCGTTATTTCGACAATTTCAAACTCCTAGTTTGGGTTATTTTTCATCCTGAATTTTATTTTAATTTTTCCATTATTTTTACACTTGATTTAGCCATTGTTTTAAGTAAGTTTTCTTTTGTTTTTGGAGTACGCCCACTTTCGTATGTTGGTAAGTCTGCTCCCCCTCCAGGTGACTCATCTCTAGCTAGCCCTTCTACCGCTTCGTTCTCTTATCTCATTCCTCGCAGTTTAAGCTATGGAAAATCCTTTTTCTTCATAACTCTTCCAGGGTTTTCCCGATTTTCATGAAAGTGACATCTTTGGATTCAGCTCGTCGTTGTCTTTACGCACGCACTCGAGTGACGTTCGTACGACTCTTGGTTCGCGTACACGACAGCGCGCGTTTTTCCGCGGCGATTTTTCCCGGAAAAGTCTTTGTTTTCCGTTTCTTCCAGTTTTCCTTTTTCACTTCTTTTTGCCTATTGGTTTCTGTTAACTAGCCGGATTTTCACTTCGTTCCTTCATCTGGTTGTCTTGATATGGAGTTAGGGATTTCAACGCTTTTTTTAAAAACTGGGGTTTTACTTTACACCCGAAATATATTTCAAATACTAGATCATTTTTACATAACTAGATTACTTACATGCTATTTTCCATTTTGGGTTAATAAAATTTAAGTTTAACTTTTTATTTGGCTGTAAAGGTGCAAATTCTATCACCTTTTTCCTTTTATAAAATTTAAGTTTTTCTTTTTAATTATAAATTATGTTTATCCTTACTAAAACTTGTTTTGGTTAGAATTTAAAAAACTTTATTTTTTCCTACTTTTTTACCATTCGAACTTTGTGAATTAACATTAACTTTTTTATTTTACAAAATTTCACTAAAACTTATTTCACCTTTATTCTAGGCCTTTTTAAGAAAATCCTAAAAAACCTTTTCTTTTTCAATTTAGAGGAATTTTGAATTTTTTTCCATACTTTGATAGCTTGTATCTTACGTAACTGAGTGATTTTATATTATCTAACCTTGCAGTAAATACACCCGCGGTTAGCGTAATGCATTTCCTGAAGATTTTTATTTTTTATTTAAATCCTGGATTTTGTCTTCCCGAAAGAATCTATAAGTAATTTTTACAAGTTCCCATTCCTTTACGAACAGGCAGGGTCCAAAAGTTTAGTTTGGCCAGATAACGACCCGCCCGCGTTAACATGCTTTTCGTGACCTACATTCGGCTTCAACCCGCGGCAAGTCCAGATTATTCAAACTTATAAAATTAATTATAAATTCAAACTCAGGACCTACAACGAGTTTTGTCCGTTGTAGTATTTACATTTGTTATATATTTTGTATAGGCTTTTATAACTGAAACGCAACTGAGAAGGACATAATTAATGTAGTGCGTGAGTATTTTTTAAAATGTTCTGATAGGCAACTTTTTCAAGCGAGAAAGTTGTACAAAAATAGATAAATTTAATTTTTGTAATTTGATTTTTTTACTTGGGCTGCTTAGTTTATTTGTGTATTTGTAAGTGACGCAGTATCATCACAGTGTTTCTGCTTGCCTTTATACAAATTTAAACGCAATGTTTAAGAGTTTTATATTTTTTACACTAATGTACCGATATGTGTAATGTGGTTTCACAAAGAATATAGTAAATCATTGTGCTCTTGTCGTTAGGTGAGTGATAACTCAACATCCAAAAAATAATACCTAATATTTCATTACACAATGCATATACAAATATTAAAGTTGAATAAAGCGGAAGTTCTTTATTATTTAAAACCACACAATGTACATTAAACGAAGCTTGCAGTGTGATAAAGAGGTAAACCTTTTATAAAGGTAAACCATCCGAGAGCAAACTAACACTGAACAATGAAATGGGACAGAAGAGTATAATGATATCTATTTTGATGTTATAATTTTTAATTAATTAATCTCGAAATGTTCAATTGAAATTATTATCTTTTGAAATTTTGTAATTTATGTTTCCTATAATATTATGAAAATATTCAAATATAGTCTCATCACCTATTGGCCCTACTCAATTCAAGCCAACGGTTCTGATTTGAGTATCTAAACTTGTTTTATTATAAATAGGTTATAAATCTATAACTTCTACTACTATACTAAGTAACAACTATATTATGTTATATTAACATATTAAACATTTGTTTATTATACTTCTATTGTGCAAATAATGTCTATAACACATTAATTGGGCTCAGATTTCTTCAATACTTTATATAAATATCAAAAATGTTTATAGGTATGCCCCTAGGCTTAGCTTAGTCTTTACACAATAATTTAAGTTCATAGAATATGTTTAATAATTATTCGGATCTCGGGGTAGGCACTCGGCTGGAATGATTGTATTATTTGGTCTTAACGCATACATAAATTGAATTTAAAGAGAAAGAATTTAGAAAGAGTGTTTAAAAGATCAATTTTCCTTGTAGTAGTTAAATTAACAATTTTAGGCCTTTCAAATAGTTCTTATAGATATATAAATGTTTTTAGAAGTTATTTGCCAGAGTATACCACTCTCTGTATAATTGACACTGATTTTATTCACTTCTTTATATAAAGAATATTTGCAAAACTTCGATTGTACAATTTGAGTTCTTTACGGTCTGGAGGCTGTATTGAAATTGAATTGTTTTCTTCAAAATGCCCGCTTCCCTTGTTAGCGGACAGATATTATCTGTATGTAGTTAACTCTTTTGTTGAAACGGTTGTATTCTTCCGCTGCACCATATAGTCCTGGTATTTTAATTCTTTTTGGGATAATATAGAGCAAGAGCCCGTGACGATCAGGCGTTCCTTATGTCATAAAACCTGAAAGTTTCTGAGTGTATGTCCCTAATACAGGTAAAAACGATCCTTGACTATGAAGTTTGGATCACGGTGGCTTTGACACGTAACAGGTAGCA